>CM056049.1:635391905-635666905 GCA_029574335.1 Rana kukunoris | reverse complement strand
ACATAGAATATTGAATTGAAGACCCACTGTGATTTAGCATCATGTGTGTCAGAATTTGTTTTCAAGCTTTTTAAAGTTTTAAATCGCACAGCAGACCAGAAAAACAGTATTGTATACAGCATAAAACATTTTAATAAGGAAAACATAATGCAGTGCAGGAAAATCATACAATGCAATAAATGTGTGCAATCAATCTATTTAAATAAGATAAAAACCATTCTAAATCCATGCACCAGGGTAACGAGGCCCAAACACACCAGAATCTCTTGGTTCCTGCGATCTTCGTAACACTCAGGGAAAAGGTCTCATTGAGGAACGTACAGATGAAAAGGCTGATGGCATAAACGTTTTATTAAAAGCCAAACTGAAAACAATCCAGTGGTACTCACTAATAAAGTGCTCAGCCCAGCATTTAGTATTTGACAGCTGTGAGAGGAATTGAGCGCCACACCAGCGCATTTTCTGCCCTGCAAACAGCCTCCTCTCAACATGCTGACATCCCTGGATACAAGTTGGAAGTTCGCCACAGTGATACCTTTCTCCATTCTAAAAAGTGACACTAAACTGTATTCAAGTATGTATTCTTAACTAAGGTTAAGGGGATAGGGTCTGGAGTTAAAAGTACCAATTCAGTCTTTGCAGATGATACCAAGCTATGCAGTGGATTAACGTCCTTACAGAATGTCTCCAGTTCAAAAGCCTCAGTCCACTGTTTTAATTTTAGCTAAATAGCTTCCTTTACCTTAATGCAGTGCTGTTTTTATGTTCTCACTGTTCGTTTTTGCTTTGAAGTAGCTGTAATACTTCTCTGATCTCCACACTTCCTGCTTGTCTGGCTCCTTATGAAAAATCTCCATGGCAGCTTTTCACTGTGGTCCAAGCTGTGTCTCTAAGGCCTCATTCACACATGGCCGACTCCGTCGCAGTCCGTTCCGACGGAGTCCACCAGCTCAGCGGGAGATCAGTCCGCAGATCTCCGCTGAGCCGACGGATGACAAGCTCCTCTCTGCTCACTGAGCGGGGAGGAGCATGTCGACCCCCGCTGTCCTCTATGGAGCGATCTGATGAAAACGGACAGCATGTCCGTTTTCATCAGATCTTACCCGATCCGATCCGCATGGACGGATGTGGACGTGAGCCCCATACGTTTGTTTTTAGCGGATCGGATCAGGTCGGATGTCAGCGGACATGTCTCCGCTGACATCCGACGCTCCATAGACATGCATGGAGCGCCCGTTCAGGTCCGCCTAAAAAACTGACAGGCGGACCTGAACGGATCCATGTGTGAATGAGGCCTATAACTCCTCGGACCCAATCAGATTCATTTTAAAAACAAAACACTGCCCTGGATTTGTTTTGTTTTTGTTCTGTCTCTCTCTCTCTCTACTAAACATAAACACAAAACCTTTTTAAAAACGAAAGTGAAACTAGAGGCATATTATATGATTGATTTTTATCTACTTTTAATCATTTTTAAAAGGAATCGGTTAACTATTATGTCTCTATACCCTGTAAACAGTCATTTCAGCAAAACCATTTTTTTTCCTTTAGTGATCCTTTAATGTTGATAAACGTAAAGCTATGCACTTGGGGGGTAAGAATATGCATACATCATATACATACTACGGTAGGGGAGTACAACTGGGGGAATCAATGGTGGAGAAAGATCTGGGGGTTTTGGTAGATCATAAGCTTAGTAATAGCATGCAATGCCAAGCTGTAGTTTCCAAAGCAAGCAAAGTCCTTTCTTGTATACTGCAGCTTGAACAAGCTCAATACAGCTTTTTTTTTTTTTTTACTATCCTAAAATACAGCCCATAGTAATATGCCTATACACACAGGCACATAAACAAGCGCTGTGCACTCTTTATTAACAAAAAATATTAAAAATCTGCGCTTTTGGTGAGTAATTTACGCCTTGTGCATGAATGCAGACAAATATCCATGTATATATTGTGCAGAACGAGAACGTGAGAATACGTATTTGCACAAAAATGTGACAGTGCGCATGAAAATGCACATAAATGCAAGCTAATACATACAAAAAAAAAGTCTGAAAAAGTAGATGCTCAAATAGGAGTATCATGCAACAGGCCTTAGGCCTCATGTACACTGCTGCTGGTAAACAGACGTTTAGGAACAGTTGGGCATTTATTTCAGCTTACCCTGTTATATTATCAGTACATGTACACCGGGTGGTTTATAGTCATTTCTAGGCAGACGTTCAGACGGATGTAAAAGCTTGTAAACGTGGTAACTCTCGTTTTGGCAGCGTTTCGTTTACAGACATATATTTTTCATTAAAAAAAAAAAAACGTTTTTGCAAACGCAGCATGTAAACATGGCCGTTTTTAGATGCCGGTTTCTAGCTGTCAAGTTAAATCATTCAAGAGAGGTTGAACAACGTCCAGTGTACATGAAGTCTAATGCCGAGTACACACGATCATTTTTCAGCATGAAAAAAAACTGAAATTTTTTTAAAACGTCAATTAACCACTTAAGCCCCAAAGGCTGTTTTTCAGATTCGGTGTTTACGAGACTAAAACATTTTTTTTGCTATAAAATTACTTAAAACCCCCAAACATTATATATATTTTTTTCTAACACCCTAGAGAATAAAATGGCAGTCATTGCAATACTTTTTGTCACACCATATTTGCGCAGCGGTCTTACACGCGCACTTTTTTTGGAAAAAATTCACTTTTTTAAATTGAAAAATAAGACAACAATAAATTTGGCCCAATTTTTTTACATATTGTGAAAGATAATGTTACGCCGAGTAAAATGATACCCAACATGTCACGCTTAAAGATTGTGCCCACTTGTGGCATGGCGTCAAACTTTTACCCTTAAAAATCTCGATAGGCGACATTTAAAAAATTCTACAGGTTGCATTTTTTTTTAGATACAGAGGAGGTCTAGGGCTAGAATTATTGCTCTCGCTCTAACAATTGCGGCGATACCTCACTTGTGTGGTTTGAACACCGTTTTCATATGCGGACGCTACTCGCAGGTGCGTTCGCTTCTCCGCGCGAGCTCGTCGGGACGGGGCGATTTTATAAAAATATTTTTGGGGTTTTCGGATTTATTTTTATTTATTTTACTAATATTTTTAACACTAAAATAAAAACAAATTAAAAAATTATCACTTTTATTCCTATTACAAGGAATGTAAACATCCCTTGTAATAGAAAAAAGCATGACAGGTCCTCTTAAATATGAGATCTGGGGTCAAAAAGACCTCAAATCTCATATTTAGGCTTAAATGCAAAAAAAATAAAAAAAATAAATGTAAAATGTAATTTTTCAAATGTCATAAAAAAAAATGTCTCTTTAAGACGCTGGACGTCACTTCCGCCCATCAGAGCTACGGGGACGGATGAGGGAAATTTTTCCCTCACTCGCATCCCCACTGAGCACGGGAGAGGACCCGATCGCCTCCGCCGCTACCGACCGCCCACTGAAGAGATGGATACCTTGGTTGTGGCAGCAGCTGCTGCCGTTACCGAGATATCCATCTTTAAAGTGCCGACGTAGAACGACATCGTTTTTCGGCTTCTTAAAAACGACAACAAAAAAGTCATTTTTCGTGTTGTAAAAAATGATTGTGTGTGGGCAAAAACAACGTTTTAAACCCGCGCATGCCCAGAAGTAAGTTATGAGACAGGAGCGCTCGTTCTGGTAAAACTACCATTCATAATGGAGTAAGCACATTCATCACGCTGTAACAGACAAAAAAGTGTGAATCCTCTTTTACTAACAAGGAATCAGCTAAAAGCAGCCCAAAGGCGAATAGAACTTCCCCTTTAGAGTGCCGTCGTACGTGTTGTACGTCACCACGCTTTGTTCATCATTTTTCAAAAACGATGGTGTGTGAGTAACATCGTTTTTAATGATGAAGCTGGAGATGCTGGAAAATTATATATTTTTTCATGCCGGAAAACGATCGTGTGTACGCAGCATTAGACTCCAGAGAGAGAGAGAGAGAATTTTGCCTCCGGTAAAAATCATTAGTAGTAAGACTTCATCTAAAATATGCAGTTCGGTTTTGGGCACCATTTTTAAAAAAGGATAATAGGAAACTGGAGAGAGTGCTGAGGAGAGCAAAAGTCTGATAAGAGGCATGGGGGAGCTCACCTGTGAGGAAAGATTAGAGGAACTGAATTTTTCTCTTGAGAAGAGGAGATTAAAGGAGTTGTAAAGACAAAAATATTTTCCTCTTAAATTAAAGTCTGACAGTAGCTGATAAAGTAAAAAGCAATGTTTTGCATTATAACTAGTTTGATACCTGTTAAATCGAGCTGTTTTATTCACCTCCGTCACTCCTGAATCGTTATTCTCACTGACTTCCTGGTTTGCGATGCGCATTCATTCTTGCTACATCACGGTCTAATGGGAACTACAGTTCCCATTAGGCTTAGCCTCCAAGACTGCGAGGGATAAGAGAGCATCTTCATGCAGTGATGTAGTCATAGGGAGGGGGTGAGCACATTCTGCTTTCCACCATGCCAAACAGCTCAGGTGCTGGTGGAAAGCAAGAAGAGGAGAGACAGGAAATGGCATGTTCAAACCTGGATTACTGTATTTTGGAGGTCAAAAGGAAAAACGAGGTAAGTGATATTTAAATGCTCTAGCTTACAGCAATCAATTGATCTAATAAAAAACGAACCTTTAGTGTTCCTTTAAGGCTCTGTTTCCACTATTCCAACCCCAAAGTCGCGCAAATTACAATGCGACTTTGCAATGTGATTTTTGATGCAATGTCATGTGACCGGTGGAAACCATGCGAGAACAAGTAGCACTGAAGTCGGAACAAAGTAGTGAAAGAACCTTTTTTGGAGTCGCTGCAACTTGAGTCGCACCAATTAGAATAGGGTCCCTTAAAATTCATGGGTTTTGACTTGTAATGCGACTTCACATGTGTCAAGTCCCGCAACAACTCGCAGTAGTAAAAACAGAGCCTAAGGGGGGATATGATCAACATGTATAAATACATACCGTATATACTCGAGTATTAGCCAAGATTTTCAGCCCTTTTTTTTTAGGCTGAAAATACCCCCCTCCGCTTATACTTGAGCCAGTGTACCTGAAACTATTGACAGGCTGTGGGTGTCCATTGTTTAAAAGTCTTGGTCTCCTCCTGGTCCCTTCCATGGTGGGCGTTTCTCAGCAGATACAGTTCCGCCTATCACGAACGTTCTCTCATCCTCGGACACAGTTTCCCAGCAGACACTGTTCAGTTTTCCACCAATCACGGACGTCCTCTTGTCCGAGGTCGCATACACACGACCAAATAAATCTGTTCAAATCGGTCTGACAGACTGATTTGATCAGATTTGTCTGCTGGGCTGTTTTGGTTTGATCGATGTACACACGACCAAACCAAAATCCCCGCCAGCAGACCGCGTGGTGATGTGGCGGTGACGTTGACGCCGCCACATCACCGCACCAGGAAGTAAAACACTTCAGCCAGCGCATGCGTCGAATCCATGTCTGCTGGTTAGCGTACTAACCAGCAGACATATCAGACGGACAGATTCCCAGCAGACAGATGTTAAAGCATGCTTTATAATCTGTCTGCTGGAAAAATCTGTCTGTCCGCCCGTACACACGATCGAATCTGTCTGCTGAAATGGTCTGTCAGACCGTTTCCAGCAGATAGATTTGATCGTGTGTACGCGGCCCGAGGATGAAAAGACATCCGTGATTGACGGAACTCTAAACACAGTGTCTGCTGGGAAACTGGGTCCGAGGAGAACGTTCGTGATGGGCGTAACTGTGTCTGCTGAGAAACGCCTATCACGGAAGGCACCAGGAGGAGACTGTGACTTTTAAACAATAAATGGACGCCCGCAGCCTGTCGGTTTTAGGTACATGGACTCAGGCACATTGAGGATGGGCACAGTGAGCTTGCAATGGGTAGAGTAAGGTTGGCACAGTGAGGTTGCAATGGGCACAGTGAGGTTGAGCACAATGAGGTTGCAATGGACATTGTTGACCCTCTTTTCCTCTTACAGTAGCTGCTGCATTCTCACCCTAGGCTTATACTTGAGTCAATAAGTTTCCCCAAATTTTAAATTAAAATGAGGTACCTCGGTTTTTATACTCGGGTTGGCTTATACTCGAGTATATACGGTAAGTGGTCCATATGATGAACTTTGTGTTGTGTTAGTCACTTAAAGGGCATCACAGAGGACAAGGGGGCACTCTCTACATCTGGAGGAAAAGAAATGTAATCTCCAAATATGGAACGGTTTCTACACCGTAAGAGCTGTAAAAATGTGGCATAGATTCCCTCAAAAGCTTAATTTAACAAAGACCTGGATTCTTTCCTAAATGTGCATAATATAACTGGATACTAATATTTATAGGTAAAGTTGACCCAGGGAACATCTGATTGCCACTTGGGGTAGGAGGAATTTTTTCCCCTGCTGAAGAATATTGGATTATGCTTTTCTGTTTGTTTTTGCCTACCTCTGGATCAACTGTGGGTATAGGATTATGCATATGGGATTGTATGATTTTTTCTTGGTTGAACCAGATGGACTTCTCCTTTTTCAACCTGACTATGCAACTCAAGAAAATACCTTCTATTGGTCTCAGCCTTCTTCAAATCACCAAATTCTGTTTATTTGCAGCTGTGATCAGACTTCCTGTTAGGGCATGACCAAGTTTTTTTTGTTCTCAATGGTCCTACTGTATGTACGAACATAGTCAGTCATCCCCTCTCGCTCTCTCTGGAGATGAACTAGTAACTATAGGATTTGTAGCAGGCATAGGGCAGTGCACTTGATCACATCTACTGTGCACTGCTAGTTTCAGACAAATGACAGGGGGGAAAGGTCCCCCTGGGCCTTGGCATGATTTTCTTCCATGCAGCCGATTCCCAGTGCCAAAGGTTGGCGACCAATGTCTTATGGGATTGATAATTCAGCAACAGGTGAAGGGCTGAGGTTTTGCCTACCGCTGCATAGACAAAAATGCCAACTTGTCAGATCACCAGCCTGTGTGCTACCAGCCAAACCATTCATCGGGAGATGCACATGACACTAAACCGCGTTTTTTTTGAATTGCAAGAACAGGGTGACGTCATCGACTATGATTAGCCGGCGCTCGTCACATTCGATGCCGTCGCCGCCATCTTGCACATTAAACTTGTATGCTACCGCACATGCGTCAAACTGTTATCGAGCATGCACAGGTTTACCTGGGATAGGTAAGCAGACAGACGACCAGTTTTCTCGGCAGGAAACACTGTGCCGGGAAACCCGACGAGAAAATAGAGAGCAGGGTTCTCCATTTTCCCGTCTGGATTCTCCTCTGTTTTCCTGACGGGAAAACTGCTAGGGAGCATACACATGGAAAACCGGTCATGTGTATGAAGCTTTATGCTTTTTAAATGTTCCTTGCATGTGGTAGAAATTATTGCAAAGTGAAGTTTTGTCACATTCACTAAGCTGGGAAAATCCCCTTGCTAAGTACTGCTTACTTTGCAAGGTGATCAGCCTATTTACCCCATTGTTTCATGATATGTCTAGAAGAGAGTAAACCTCCAAAAGAAGGTTCTGAACCCTTCTATATAAAATTCCAATTTGCTCTTAGGTGTGGTCAAGTGCCCCATGCCCAGTGTACTTATCTGGAGTATGGCCCATAGAAAGCTGTAAAAGGCATTTGTTAAACAGTGAAGAAAGCAAAGAGTATGTTGTCTAACGCTAATATTTGGATGCCAGCTTTCATCTTACTGAGACATATATATTAAAAACGAGACAAAAGAAATTGATCCACGCTGTGTGAATACATTGGAATAAAGATTTGTATTATGCCCTGTACACACGGCCGGTTTTCCCGTTGGAATAAACTCTGAGGGTTTTTCCGACGGTATTCCGCTCAAGCTGTCTTGCATACACACGGTCACACCAAATTCCTACCATCAAGAACGCGGTGATGTACAACACTACGACGAGCCGAAAAAAATTAGGTTCATTGCTTCCGAGCATGCGTTGACTTGATTCTGAGCATGCATAGTTTTAGGTCAGTCGGAATTGCATCCAGACGATTGGAAATTCCGATATAATTTTTTTTCATGTTCTATATCTAATTCCGTATGAATTTCCAATGAGGCATACACATGGATGAACTATCCGATAAAAAGCTTCCGTCTGACTTTTTCTGTCGGAAATTCCACTCGTATGTACAAGGCATAACTGTTAACACACAGATAACAAAAGTGTTCATTAACCACTTGCCGACCAGCCGCCGCAGTTATACGGCGGCAGGTCGGCACGGGTGCGCGAGAGCCCGTAGCTCTACGTCGCGCTTTTCGCGGCCACTAGGGGGCGCGTGCGCGCCGCCGGCGGCCCGCGCGCGCGCCCCCCCGCTCGCCCCCGAGTCCCGTGCGTGTGCCCGGCGGGCGCGATCGCCGCCGGGCACACGCGATCGCTCGTTACAGAGCGGGGAACGGGAGCTGTGTGTGAAAACACACAGCGCTCGTTCCTGTCAGCGGGGGAAACGCTGATTTTCTGTTCATACAATGTATGAACAGAAAATCAGTGATTCCCCCTAGTAAGTCCACCCCCCCCATACAGTTAGAACACACTAGGAACACACTTAACCCCTTCCCCGCCCCCTAGTGTTAACCCCTTCACTGCCAATGGCATTTTTATAGTAATCCAATGCATTTTTATAGCATTGATCGCTAAAAAAATGCCAATGGTCCCAAAAATGTGTCAAAAGTGTCCGAAGTGTCCGCCATAATATCGCAGTACCGAAAAAAAACGCTGATCGCCGCCATTACTAGTAAAAAAAAAATAAATAATAAAAATGCCATAAAACTACCCCCTATTTTGTAAACGCTATAACTTTTGCGCAAACCAATCAATAAACGCTAATTGCGATTTTTTTTACGAAAAATATGTAGAAGAATACGTATCGGCCTAAACTGAGGAAAAAATATATTTTTTTATATATTTTTGGGGATATTTATTATAGAAAAAAGTAAAAAATATTGCATTTTTTTCAAAATAGTCGCTCTGTTTTTGTTTATAGCGCAAAAAATAAAAACCGCAGAGATGATCAAATACCACCAAAAGAAAGCTCTATTTGTGGGAAAAAAAGGACGCCAATTTTGTTTGGGAGCCACGTCGCACGACCGCGCAATTGTCAGTTAAAGCGACGCAGCGCCGAATCTCAAAAAGTGCTCTGGTCTTTGGACAGCAATATGGTCCGGGGCTGAAGTGGTTAAACTTCTATTTCATATACCAAAACTCTTTACACTTCCCACAATGCATAATGGCCTCAAGGTCTATGGAAACAGCTGCTGAGTGTAGATCGTCATGGCTTCCTTATCCTTGTTTGCTTTTTCTCAGCTTCCTGTTGACAAGTGCAGAGTAGCATCAGCTCTGCTACCTGTGGAAATCCCAAGGCAGGTATAGAATAAATAATTAAAAGGCTTGTCTCATCACAGACCGAACATTCTCTGTTCTTGCAGTTAGTGAAAACCGACCCTAGAATTAACCCGCCCTTCGCTAGGTCTGACCAAATGTATCTGCTTGGGAACAAATATCCCGGTGCTTGGCATGTGTGTGCTCCTGCTATGCCCTGCTGTTCACATTTACTCAGAGATTTATTAGGTAAGATAAATGTAATTATTTTGCAGTATTAGACGCATGGCTTCCACAGTTTTATTTTAAATGTTCTTGTCACCTATAAGCCACTAGAAGAGCCCCCCTCATTTGCAGTTGTCTTTGTTCATTTTGCCCATCCACCAAAACCTGGTGACACCCAGGTCTCATGTGTTGTAGATATTCTTATGCCGCTTACACAGGATCATTTTTCAGGCATGAAAAAAAGATGTTTTTCCAACTTCATCATTAAAACGAAGTTGCCCACACACCATCGTTTAAAAAAAAATGCTTTAGCAAAGCGCACTGACGAACAAAACGTATGACGGCGCTATAAAGGGGAAGTTCAATGCGGATGACGTCACCCTTGGGGCTGCTTTAGCTGATTCCATGTTAGTAAAAGACGATTCACGCTTTTTTGTCTGTCACAGCGTGATGAATGTGCTTACTCCATTATGAATGGTAGTTTTACCAGAACGAGCACTCTCGTCTCATGACTTGCTTCTGAGCATGCGCAGGTTTTTAACGTTGTTTTAGCCCACACACAATGATTTTTTTTACAACCCGAAAAACTACATAGTTTAAAACGTTATTAAAAAATTCAGCATGTTCGAAAAAAAATGTTGTCGTTTTTCAGAACCCGAAAAATTATGTGAAGCCCACACACGATCATTTTAAATTACATTTTTTTTAAAACAAGGTTTTTTTCATGCCGAAAAATGATCGTGTGTATGCGGCAAAAGTTAACCACTTGAAGGCCAGGCATGTTTTACATGTGAAAATCTGCTTTCTTTTGCTAGTAAATTAGAATCCCCAAACATTATAGAGGCCCTACAATAAAATAGTGGGTTTTGCATTTTTTCTTTGTCACATGATATTTGCACAGCGGTTTTTCAAATGCAATTTTTGGGAAAATGTAATTCAAAAAAACACAATACATAACTTTGTTTTTGTAAAATATAAAAGTTGATGTCACACCAAGTTAATGCTAAACGTGTCACACTTTAAAATTGCGCACAACGACGACAAACGTAAGTTTTACTTTAAAAAGCCTTTACAGGTTACCACTTTACATGTACAGAGGTCTAGTGCTAGAATTGCTGTCCTTGATCCACTGTATGTGGCGATACCTCACATCTGTGGGACGATCGTGGCTTGACTGATGCACGCGTTTGCCTTTGCCCGCTAGCATGAGGGGACGGTGGCATTTTACTTATTTGTTCTTTACACTTGCAATTTTATTTGTATTTATTTTTTCATCACTGTTATTGCTGTCACAAGGAATGTAAACCTTCCCCAAATCCCTCCTTTGCACTTGAAAGCATTAAAAATCCCAAGATCTACATTTTTGAATACTTTCAATCTACAAAAAAAATGGAGCCGGTAAACCAGAAGTGATGTCATGTCATTTCTTCCTGGTTACCATAGTGGAAACGCGATCCAAGCCGTTCCCGGCTTTCTTCGGGTCTCCGACTAGCCGGCCGTCAGTTCTAAAAATCAGGTATGTGATTTGGAGGCAAGTGGTTAAAATTGACACTTAAATTGTCTAACTTAACCACTTTAGCCCCGGACCATATTGCTGTCCAATGACCAGAGCACTTTTTGTGATTCGGCACTGCGTCGCTTTAACTGACAATTGCGCGGTCGTGCGACGTTGCTACCAAACAAAATTGGCGTCCTTTTTTTCCCACAAATAGAGCTTTCTTTTGGTGGTATTTGATCATCTCTGCGGTTTTTATTTTTTGCACTATAAACAAAAATAGAGCGACTATTTTGAAAAAAATGCAATATTTTTTACTTTTTGCTATAATAAATATCCCCCAAAAATATATAAAAAAACTTATTTTTTTCCTCAGTTTAGGCCGATATGTATTCTTCTACATATTTTTCGTTAAAAAAAATCGCAATAAGAGTTTGATTGGTTTGCGCAAAAGTTATAGCGGACGTATAGCTACGTGCTCTCGCCTAGCAGTGCCACCGTCCCGCAGTAATATGACGGCGGGCGGTCAAGTAGTTAAAGCAGAACTTTGCTTTGTAAATCAACATTGACTATTTTTAATCCTTATGCTCTTAGAATTAGTAAATCGATAGGAGAGTATATCCCATTTACTTAGATACTTCCTGGTCTCCAGGCCTAGGCAAATGTCATACATCCCAGGAGTCTGCACTAAGGGCAGATAGATTCCAGGAACTAAATGCTACATGAATCATCTGCCCTTACTCAAGATGGCCAAGGGCAGAAGCGTTAGGGGGTGTTTTTTTAAGATGATTTCTTATCAAAATAAAGCTTTCAGACATGAATAGCTGAGTTTGATTGGAATATTGAAAATTAATTAACTAGCATTTTGGTTTGTGATGCTCGGGATGCTTTTGAATTCCATTTTAAAGTGGAAGTTCACCCTTCTGATTCATTCTCTCCATCTCGCCAACAAAACTATTTAGGAATTGCTAGAAAGCTATGACACAAAGAGTTTACAACAGCTTTTATGAATAGGCATGGTTGGATGGAATAGCAAGATGAAAGACATGGTTTAAATTAGAGACTTTTAACTCTTCAAAAATGTTAAAAGTAGTCCCTGCAAAAAAAGACTATTAAAAACTGCCTCACTGCTTGTACTTTTAGATCATTTCCCTTTTTTGAAGAGGGTATGCTTTTCAAAGAATAGAAATTTGAATACCTCTAAATGAGTGGCATTTTCTAGGCAACAATAATTGGGGGTGACAACTAGGTCATAAAAATATATTTTTGATACTGTTTAAAGTGTAAAATTCAGTTTATGTAATAACTTGTGTAATAAATTAGTATTTTTATGACCTAGTTGTCACCCCCAATTACTGTTGCCTAGAAAATCCCACTTATTTAGAGGTATTCAAATTTCTATTTATCTAGGGATGATGGCAACATCATGCCACCACACATGAGCTGTTTCATGCTTTTCAAAGAATATTCTGCATCTGACCAGTTCCAAGAATGTTGGCTGTCACACTTTATTTCACTTATGTTTTCTGTAGTGTGGTTCCCTTGAAAGAGAGTGCAGGCATGTTCTAGTGCCTCGATAGTCCTATTTAAATACTTGTTCACACATTAACACAATGGACCAGACAGGAGAACAAGGGGTCCCTAGCAGTCTTTTTTTTTTTTTTTTTTTGTGTTGACCACTTTTTATTATTTTCCTAAACTTGCCTTCCGTGGACATTGAGCTGCCCTGGACTTACAAGAGAGCACTGCAGAGAACAGCATTGTGTAATATTAGTTGCAATACCCAGGACTAACCTATTTCCTGAGGATGTCATGTCACCATGGGGTTGGCCTTTAATTTCTAAGAGAGACTGGTCTATTTGCCTTTAGTAAATGAACCCCTATGGAGCTAGACTTCCCGAAAGAGAGATTGTCCTGTGGCAGTAGATTTTCCTACAGAGAGAACCTGTACTTTGAAGGGAGACTTTCATAAATAGAAAGCATGTCCTGTGGAAGAAGATTTCCTTAAAGAGAGAGCTTGCCCTGTAAAAGAAGACTTCTCCAAAGAGAACCTGTCCTTTAAAGGAAACTTTTCTAAATGCAGACTTCCATAAAGAGAGGACATGCCCGATAAAGGGAGACTTCCTTAAATAGAGAAGCATGCCCTGTAAAAGGAAACTTCTCTAAAGAGAACCTATACTGTAAAGGAAGACTTTTCTTAACAGTCTTTCCTGTGGGTAGAGACTTCCCTAAAAAGAGAACTTGCCCCATAAAGGAAGTTTTTCTGAAAAAAATAAATACATTAAAAGTCATAGGACACTTACCTGTCCAGGGCACCCGCGATGTCCTCACCTAAAGCCGACCTGTCCCTCGTCTCCTGGGTGGAGGCGCCGGCATCTTCAGTAAGGGAATCGGGTAGTGAAGCCTTGGGGCTTCACAGCCTGGTTCACTACTGCGCATGCGGAAGTCACGCTGCCTGTCCTGACTGGTCCCTGCTGTCCGGTGTGTCTCCCAGAGACCTGTGTGTCTCCCAGAAGATAGGGGGGGGTGGGGGCGGCCTGACATAGCGTAGATCGCCAAAGATTCTGTGGTGATCTATCACCGAAGTGGGAGCAAATGCCTGTATTAGACAGGTATCTAATTTCCCCCTCCCCCTGAAAGGTGTCAAATGTGATACCAGAGGGGGGGGCAGATAAGTGAAAGTTCAATTTTTGGGTGGAACTCTGCTTTAAATAGAGAAGCTGCCCTGGGACGGAAGACTTCTGTAAAGACAGAGTATGCCCTGTCTTGGAAGACTTATTTTGTTACTTTTAAGACAGGGGTCTCCAAACTTTTTTAAACAAAGGGCCAGTTTA
Organism: Rana kukunoris; assembly: GCA_029574335.1. Lineage (NCBI taxonomy): Eukaryota > Metazoa > Chordata > Amphibia > Anura > Ranidae > Rana > Rana kukunoris. Next base: position 635,652,971 of record CM056049.1, on the reverse strand, counting down.
CTGTCCTTCAGATTTTAGGGTGCCGGACTGTGGCCATTGGGAGTAGAATTTGTCCTGGCGTCCGTGGGAGTAAACCGTGTCCCATCTTTGATGTTCGGGGCAGGAATAGTGCCCAGTTTTTTAGTCTCAGTTGTAGGAATTATGCCCTATTGTTGGTGTCAGTGGGAGGAATAGGGTCTCTTATCAGAGAGAGGAATGGTGCCCCTTTTTTGGTGTCCGTTGTAGGAATTATGTCTTATTATTGGTGTCATGGGTGGAATAGTGTCTTGTACCAGTGGGAAACCTAGTGCCCCAATGGCTGAATTAAGGCTAGGACACAATTTGGAAAACACTGCTTTAGGCCTCGTACACACGATCAAATCTGTCTGCTGGAAACGGTCTGCTAGACTGTTTCAGCAGACAGATTTGATCGTGTGTACGGGCAAACAGACGGATTTGGCCACCCGCCAGATTTCAAAGCATGCTTTGAAATCTGTCAGCTGGGAACCCGTCCGGCCGACATGTCTGCTGGTTAGTATGCTAACCAGCAGACATGTCTTCTCGCACACGCGCCAAATGATTTTCACGCATTCGTGGAAGTGTTTTACTTCCTGGTGTGGTGACGTGGCGGCGTCACCGCCACGTCACCGCGATGTCTGCTGGCGGGGATTTTGGTTTGCTCGTGTGTACACGGGAGCAAACCAAAATCCCAGCAAACAGATCTGTTCAAATCGGTCAGTCCGACCGATTTGAACAGACTCATTTAATCGTGTGTACGAGGCCTTAGGGCAAGGAATATGCAGCCATTGCACAAAAACGTAATTTGATCATTGATAGACAAGAAGCTATCTGTGTTTTGCCTGATGCTACACCTCTATACCAACAGTATACTATTTTTATATTAATGCGGTTGTAAACCGCATATACAATTTTTTTTTGTAAACCTGCAAAGAAAAAGGCATAATTAGCTAGTATGCACCGCATACTAGCTGATTATGAAATACTTACCTCGGAACGAGGTGAAGAACACTTACGTGGTCCACGCCGAGCGAGATTGCAGCGTGCGCGCGGGAGATTTCAAATCGGCAAGGGTCGGCGGCTGTCGATCCTTTCGCCGTGGATTCCCCCCTGCGCATGCGCCACTGCAATCAGCGGCGCATTGCGAGGGGAATATCTCCTAAACCGTATAGGTTTAGGAGATATTCTTTATACCTAAAGGTAAGCCTTATTAAAGGCTTACCTCTAGGTAAAAGTCAAAAAGTGGGTTTACAACCACTTTAAACAGTTGAGATAATCAGACATTTGTAAGGCCTCATACACACGATCGAATTTGTCCGCTGAAAACGGTCCGATGGACCGTTTCAGCAGACATCTCCGATCGTGTGTATGGGCTAGCGGACAGATTTGTCCACCCGACAGATTTCAAAGCATGCTTTGAAATCTATCGGGTGGGAATGTGTCCGCCCGACATGTCTGCTGGTTAGTACACTTACCAGCAGACATGTCGTCCCGCACCGCCGCTGAATGGATTCGGCGCATGCGCGGAAGTGTTTTACTTCCTGGTGCGGTGACGTGGCGGCGTCAACGTCACCGCCACATCACCGACACGTCAGCGCGCCGTCTGCTGGCGGGGATTTTGGTTTGCTCGTGTGTACACGCGAGCAAACCAAAATCCCAGCAGACAGATTTGTTCAAATCTGTCGGACGGACAGATTTGAACAAATCTGTCTGCTCGTGTGTATGGGGCCTAAGTGTCTACATAAATATTGCATAAGTTACTGTAGTTTGTGAAAGCCTGTATCATTTACTGGCTTTGATGAAAATGTTGTTCACAAGGGAATAGGATGGACCTGAAACTGGACCTGAGACTTCAGTGTTTGAACAGTATACTGTTTTGCTGGCAGTGTATCCTTGTAAAAAAAAAAGTGCACTGGGAACCATCAAATGTCACATCTGGCTGAAAGTAGACACATTGGAATATAGTTAAAAACGTGCGAGTTGCTTCTGGAAGAATAATAAAAGCTTGGTGGGTGGAAGTTTCATGAAGTGTGATATAAAAACTATATTCGAATTGTATGATCACATTTCAAATCTGATCATAATAATGATTCTTGTATAAAGTGATTTTTTTTGCACTTACTCAGTCTTTGACATATGCCTTTCATGAGCATCTGTATTGAGTTTGTATGTTGTGAACTAGGAAAGACATCAAAAGCATCAAAGTTTTGTTGTAGAATCAAATGGTGACATGAGTTGAACAAAAAAAAACTGTTGGCTCTGGTCGTCGAGGCTGTACTAACCATTTTGGGTCAATTACATTATGACCTCTGTCACAATTTGTATATACTGTATGATTATTTTTTTGCAATTTTTTTTTTTTTGCCACAAAAGTTGCCCTATACAGTGAAAATTATTTTGATATATCGGCTTTATAAGTGCAAAAAAGCTGTTGATCCTACCAGAAATCTAGCGTTGTCCTATGCACTCTACAATGTTGCCTCAAGCCCTGCTCAGTTTACCTCTGTGATCTACAAAACGCCTTCCCCTAATGCCGCGTACACACGATCATTTTTTGTGATGAAAAAAAACGACGTTTTCTGTGAAGTAAAAAACGACGTTTTTGAAACGTCACTTTTCAAAGACGATGTTGCATACACACCATCGTTTTTTTCACAAAAAGCGAGGTTACGTTCACCACTCTTTTCCATTGAAGCTCGCTTCATAACTAGCTTCTGGGCATGCGCAGGTTTTGTGAAACAAAAAACGACGTTTTGAAAAACGACACAAAAAATTCAAGCATGTTGGAATTTTTTTTTGGTCATTTTTTTGAAGACAAAAAACGAAGTTTTGCCCACACACGATCAATTTAAATGACGTTTTAAAAAACTACGTTTTTTTTCATTGCAAAAAACGACTGTGTGTACGCGGCATAACACACCACTGTCCTAAAGCACATATATCATGCTTCAGGAGTATGTTTCCTGAACTGTGCAAGGGGAGGAGAGCAGTTCTGTAGGAGGAGAAGAGATCTAAAGGTGTAAAAATGTGTGTATCCTGAATTTTACATGCTCTTCAATTGAAGTTTATGGGACCAAAAACACCTGAATAAAAAATAAATAAAAAAAATGATATACAGTTAGTCGCCCTATGCTCAAAAAGCTATAAGTGTCAACAATGTTGAGCGCAGTCAGGCGCAGGCAATCGAGGAAAAACAAGTGTAAATAGGGGCTAAGGACTGGTAAGCTGTAATATACAGTACAGTATATGTTTTTGGGTTTATGAACATTTTAACATGAACTGGGTAGATTTATTTGGCATGGAAAAGCATTTAAAGGAGATGTATGAAGTTATAGAAAAAGAAAACCATACATTACTCAACTCAATGCTGCAGCTGTCCCATGTCGCCTCTAAGACTGAGAACTGAGTGATCACATGATGGTTGGTCACTCAATTCTCTGTCTTCTCAAAGTGGAAAGCAGTGACTCTCAGTCACCGCTCTTAGCTCTACTCTTATGGCGGTCACTAGAGCACCAGGCTGGTGAGAGGGCAGGCGCAGCTGTAGCTGGGAAAGGCATGTTCTGTGAACGTTTAATGCACCACATTCAAAAAACGCTGCCTTTAGGATCCACTGCAGGTGCCAATAATTTGCAGTGTGTTTGCAGGAAACAGATCGCATGGTATTGCAGTGCCTGCACTACTTTTTGTGTGTTCTGGTGTGATTTCCGCTTATTCAAATAAATGTGTTGAATGCATTCCTGTGCGATTATGGTGTGAACCGGCCTCATATCCAGGATGCAACCTCCCAATTTGAACTCCTTAGGGTCATTAATGTGCCACATATGCAGTATTTGTAGTGAAAATTGTAATGGGTAAATGGCTGAGCCCTGTGTTGTCAAGGTTTTTTGTATAAAATTCACACATTCGATTTGCAATTTGTAAGATGCTTTTTGTTAAACGTTTTTCATTTCTCGAGGTTTCACACAGTGCCTCAAAATATCTCAAGCAAATGGTGGAAAAATACCAAATGCAGATGATTAGCCCGGACTGAATTGGTCTATTTATTACAGTAGAGACTGATACATTTTTGAACTCGCATTCTTTTGCCAGGATACAGGACCTGTCCCTCTGCCAATGCATGGCTTACTGCTGCCCCTACATAGAGCGCTCTTTTAAAAGAAATCTGGAAAGAGTGATGTCATAGTTGGACAGATAAGTTTAATCAGAACTGAATACATTCTAAAGCGAGCACAACCATATAAGACTAATAACTTTAAAGCTTCAAATCCACTATTTTTGCTGAATTTAAAGTGGAATGCCAACCAAAGGAAGTGCCTGTATGTACGTGTATGGTTTACCTGGCAAAAACTTGAAAATCTTTTGTGTGTGTGTACCGGTATGTGTGTGTATATATTGTGAACTTGAGGATAGGTAGCGTGTGTAATGCTCCCTGCCCTGCGGTGAGCAACTTTTAGGCACCAGCCACTGCACTGATATCTTGACAAACAGTGGTGCATTTGTTTGTGCTATTTACAGGTTGTATACAGATGCTGTAAAGTGCTCCAAAATATAGTTCAAACATCAATTCAAAATCCTAGACGTGTCCGGACACTAACTACATAGCGTCAGTCCAAGCTTTTCAGCTGCCTCATGCTTGCAACTTCAAAATACATAGATGGTTAACAGTATTCCTAACCTCAGCTCTAGTAAATATCATGACTGAAGTATAGCTGATGTTGCTGCTGCCAAAGCCTACCTCTACTACCCTTATACCAACCATCATCCTAAATAATGACCTAACACATTTCTTTGATTTTAATTGCCATAGCAACCCTTTATTAACAACCATAAATAATAACTTTTTATTCTATTTCATGTAACAAAAAAACGATCCAACCCAAATATATGACTGAATATATCGGGTTAATGAAGGACATTTTCTCTATCACATCGGCTGTATTGACCACCACTTTACTATCCTGGCTTACACCGGCTCAGGGACAATATTAACAGTTTTCACACCCGATGCCGCTCCGATGACCAATAGCCCCTTACTTCCTTAGTAGGGAAGGTACCCATGCCGAGATGGTCCCAACCCATTACACTCCACGTACTGTATTTTTACAATTCTGGCCTTCAAAAACCTGAGACCCCTGCCTACTGCCATGACCACATGTCCCCACCTCATGTAAGATTTAATGCCAACGAAAAAATCAACCCGTGCAGAGCCCCATTTTCAAAAATCAAGGCAAGGGAGGGCGGGAAAATGTCTTCTTAATGCTGTCAGAATCTCCACTGACCCTAAACCAACTCATGCCTTCCACTAGACCACTGCTGCCACACCCTACCCCCCACGGTACACAATAAGGCAGGCCCTATTACTTTATTCAAAAACAAGCATCCTACCTTCTAATTGTAGCCTACCCAGCAACTCAGTCATGCATGCCCTCCACTTATGCTGGGCATGCAGTTCCTGGTCTTTTCTTGTCTGCTCCCCAAGCTGCAAAGTACTTTGAGAGTAGAGGTGCAAAACCCAACGTGGACCAGAGGTCTCAAAATGTGTAAGAGGGGAGCCTGGGAGATGTATAAATCCAGAATAGGACTTTTTCAGGCCACCCTATGAGACACTCTTCTAATATACTGTATATATTAGTGAGCCACTGAATGGTATGATTGTGGACAGTGTATATGTGTCACTGGTGTGGGTCCTAAAGGTTTTGTAAACTTTAAAGCAGAGTTCCAGTCTTTTTTTTTTTTTTTTTAAAGAAGGCAGCTACAATTTTTTGTAGCTAGCTGCCAACTTTTAATAAACACACATTCACCTGTCCCAGGATCCAGCAATATGGCCGTCTGAACCCTCAGTTTTCTCCCTCTCCTCTCCCCGGTGTGGGCATTACAACTGTGGCTACCCGGCTGTGACCGCTTCCCCCTTTACAGCCGGCTGCACGATCCTGAATGGTTAGGCAATGTTCTAGGACCTGTGACGTGTCCCAGAAGATTGCAGGGAGGGAGGAGGAGAGGAGAACTTGTGCATATATCTAAGCTCAAATAGGAGATTGAACAATAACTGCATAAACATGACCGTGTGAACTGAAAGATCAAAATCTATTGGCTGCACATTTCTACTCTTTGTCATCGGTGCAAAGTGGATATCTTCATCATGTTGGCTCTTGCCGTATCCTCTGTCATTCAAAGCACAAATAAAACAAAAGTAAACTCTACGCTTGGTGAAAATAGTGTATGGGAAAGCAGCACTCTGTCATCTGAAAACCTAAAAGTAACTCATCTGTACTGAGTGTCTGCAGGAGCCTGAATCGCAGGTGTAATGCTTTGCGGGCTTCCGGGTAAAAAAAAAAAATCATGTGCATTTATAAAAAAAAATGGCATGCATTTTGAACCTTAATAGACCTCAATGATGGTGCCTTTTTTTTTTTTTTGTCAAGCAACTAGCTTTTTAGAGCCGGTTCACACTGGGGCGGCACGACTTCGGGGGCGACTCGGCAAGGCATCCTGAAGACGACTTCAGAGGCGACTTGCAAAATTACTTCTGTATAGAAGTCAATGCAAGTCGCCCCCAAAGTCGTACAAGAACCTTTTTCTAAGTAGGAGCGACTTGCGTGGCTCCTATTAGAACGGTTCTATTGACTAGAATGGGACGCGACTTGTCAGGCGGGCTGAGTCGCTTGACGAGTTGCCCCAGTGTGAACCGGCTCTTACTGGATAGTACATGAAAAAATACAAACAAACAATTGAACAAACGGAAAAAAAAATGACCAAAAATCACTGGACTTTTGGCGATTACACTAGAATGATGCCTGCAACCGCAGGCATCCTCCCGGTATCGTTTTTTTAGAGCTGACGGTCGGCTCTCTTGTAGCATCAAAGCGGCTAATCAATTGCTATTGCAAGCAACAAAAGGGAACATACACCCCCACCCTTCGGCGGCTTGCTTGGACACTCCCGCCCCACTGGGAGACCAGAGCACCCAGCTGGTGCATCTGCTGGCTGGTTGGACAGCCTAACAAAGCCAGGATCAGCTTTGATCGGCTCTCCGCTACGGTAACCCGGAAATGATGACCTGACATCACTTCCAGTTTACCCCGGATGTCAACCACGCCATTTTTGAAAAATGAAAAGCATTCAAAAACACCAATTTTTGGGGGTTTAAATGCTTTTAAGGGCAGTGGAGGGATTTGGGATCCTATAGACGCCAGATCTCTCCATAAAGATCACAAAGAATGTAAGCATCCTTTTATGGCCGCAATAAAAGTGCCAAAAAGAAAAATGAAAGCAACAGTATAAAAATAAAAGAAATTCAAGTGCCCCCGACACCCCCGTGCTTGTGTGAAAAAGGCGAATGCACAAGTCAGTCCCGCACACACGCAAACAGTGATCATCCCACACATGTGAGTTATTGATACAAACATGCCAACCTACATTCTTGTTGTACTGGCTGGTACCTCTTTGCGATGGTGGTGTTGGTCGGCTGCACATTTTTTTTTGTCAAAAAACCCCCACATGAAATACAGCTGGCGCAGATTTTGTAACAATACATGAGTAATGCTGAACATTGAGTTTGTGCGTAATGTAAACTTGAACATGGGGAAACGAGAGGTTTTGCTGCTTTCACTTGAACAGCATTTCTGAGGTTTTAAAATCCACGGTTTAGGAAATGTGTACTTTGCGTAATTCCCTTTTTATATATAAATGCAGCACAACCCAAAGCATGGTGTTGCCTGTGACATGTGGTATTATTTTATGTTTATAGTTTAGTAAAACCTTTTTGTTGGGTTCATATTCAGCTTGATCTGAGAGCTTGTAGCGCTCATTAGTAAGAATTCAAGGTTTTATTCATGGGGACCATGAGTTAACGTTTGCGTACTGATCCTCATTACATATTATATACTTTTACAAGGCTACTTGTTTTTTTGTCCTTGCGAAGTGTCCTTTTTAATTTCAGATCGCTTAAGTGCTGTCATTATATTAGGGAAAAATGTGATCTGTGCCCAGAGGCCTTGTTATAATGTGTTACAGTTGCGATTTCCTTCCTTCCTTCGTTGCCTGGGATGATTTCCAGCACATTGAAGTCTCAACACTTTAGACAGTTCTGTCGCTGAGGCTGTGATTAGAATTTGTGAGAATTTCCAAGAATGCAAAGCTTATTGACCCCGTCGTATCAGAATTTTTTTTTATTTCTGTGTTTTCAGAAAGCGGAGGTTTCCTATTCGTCCTCCGAGAACATTTCCAGCAGAGTTGGATGACATTGGCAGCCCTGAATTAGTGACTGTGACTGTGCCAGATCCAGCTGCTTTTTCTACTTTGCAACAATTAAGGAGGAATCTTAGCTTGTACTTAATCCACATCCAAGAAGAACATTCCCACCACACCTAAAAGTGTGTGTGTGTGTGTGTGTGTGTGTGTGTGTATAATGTATTATAGTACAATGTAACTGTATGTCACAACTTTGAATTGTCCTTGCCTTAGGGTCAGTACATTGGATTTATGAGGCTGAAAACAATTTAGCCAAATGCGTGCAGGCATTGACCTAAAATATAACCTCCTTTAAATGTCCTAAGCTTTGATGCGAACGGTTTTGGTGTTGAAAATATTTGACCCTTGATCCATGCTGTCCCTGCACAATATGTCACTTCTGGAAGGGAATATTTTGTTTCGGGTGTTGGGATTTCAGTTGTGAGCATAAATCCATCTGCCTCTCATTTCTCCAAAACAGTCCATGGAGCTCCAATACAAATTAAACAGTTCTTACTTTTTTGAGTTCAGTAATCTGTAGCAACCTTCTGCAAGTCCCTGCCACATATCCCAGTAGGCTGCAGGAGCAGAGGCATAAAGCGGCTGGTGGAACATTATCAGGGGCTGGCTGCAAGAACCCGAAAGGGAAAGCCAGCTCCTATTGATGTAGAAAAGTTAACAGTGCGTGAATAGACCTGTGCTAGCAGAGCTGGTGGAGTCTAGAAGAACATTTTGCTGGGTGTGTACCCTAAATGTGACCAACACAGCACACAAGTAAGAGGGGATTAACTTAGGGGGGAGGTTGTGTTTCCTTTTTAAAACATAAGTTCACCTTTTGAGCATGTTACACCCATATTTAGGGTATAATATGCTCCAAGCCAGTCACATTTCCAAATTAGCACGGCTATGTGGCAGATAACTTGTAGTTCAATGAACTGTGGGGTGCTGGTGAACGCGCTTCTAGTTCAATCACAAGCCATGCAGCTTTTAATCTGACATTCCATACAGGTTTATAGGCAGAAACCTGTAGGATTTGCTTGCAGAACTCTTGACACTGCAGGCCCCTTGGGGAAAATATTTTTTTTATTTTTTTTTGCCAGAGGTGAACTTAGGCCTTAAAGTAGAAGTTCAGTCTAAAATTTAAATCTCTAAATCTGCTTGCAGCCGCAATCTAAAACTAACCTATCTAACCCTGTAAAGCAAAAATTTCTATAAATACCTTTTCTGAGGCCACTCCAGTCCAGTCCCATGCTGAGCAATCAGCGGAGGCTTTGTGTGCAGATGGGTGCTTTTGCTTTGCAGGGCTAGATAGGTTAGTCTTAAGTCCTGTACACACGGCCCGGATTCTCGTCAGGAAAAAAACATTGTTTTTCCTGATGAGATTCCTGGCAAAATTGTCTTGCCGGCCGAGTGTACATACGTACGATTTAAAAGAACCACCGTTTTTTTTCAATGGCACGAACGCAGTGACGTCATTGACTACGACGAGCATGCACTCGTCACCGTCATCTTGCTTCACCCTACCTATGCCTTGGAAGCTACCGCGCATGCATCAAGGTCATTTTGAGCATGCGCGGGTTTCCATGGAGACAGGTAAGTATACACACGCGAGCAGGTTCTCTATTTTTCTCGTCTAGATTCTGGGGCGAGAAACCTCAAAGCCTCGTACACACGCACGGTTTACTCGGCAAGAAAGCTCTGCCAGAAGTTTACTTGCTGTTTCTTGCCGAGAAATCCATGCGTTTGTACGAGGCTTTAGATTGGGGTTGCGAGTAGATTTAGAGATTTTAGTTTTAGGCTGAACTTCCACTTTAAAGGAGAAAATGGAGTTCCTACTTTTTTATATCCACAGTATCTAGACGATTCTGAAACTTCAGTTTCCTCTATTATACACAAGTATGGCAAAAGTGGTGTTGTCTGCAAGTGTATGCAATCCTACCCAATGAACTTCTCCTATTTGCTCCCTTTTGGTCTAAGTGTACAGTTGAAAGCATTTTGTTATATCTGTGCTATAAGTTTAAAAGATCCCCTTTGACCATGTCAAATGTTCTGAGTTGTCCTGTGTACAGTAGGTGACTGGGATATTGTGTCAATCTCGCTCCCTTTCTCGGCGAGATTGACCACCTACGAGCCCCATCGTGGGAGCCAGCACCGAGCTGGCTTGCCGCGATGGAGACAAAGCCGTCATAGAAGCGACGGGGATCCGACGCGGATTCCCGCCAATTCTACACGTGGGCGGAGTTTGTTATGAATCCTGAACGAGAAATCCCCGCCGGATTTTTAAAGAAAAATCCGGCATGGGTTCCCCCCTCAGGAGCATAACGGGCCCTTAGGTCGGTTATGGGTTGTAAGGAGACCCCCTACGCCGAAAAAACGGCGTGGGGGTCCCCCCACAATCCATAACAGACCCGTATCCAAAGCACGCCGGCCGGCCGGTCAGGAAGGGAGTGGGGGCGAGCGAGCGCCCCCCCCCCTCCTGAGCCGTACCGAGCAGCATGCCCTCAACATGAAGGGGTCAGGTGCCCTGGGGCAGGGGGCGCACTGCGGCCCCCCACCCCAGAGCACCCTGTCCCCATGTTGATGAGGACAGGGCCCCTTCCCGACAACCCTGGCCGTTGGTTGTCGGGGTATGCGGGCGGGAGGCTTATCGGAATCTGGAAGCCCCCTTTAATAAGGGGGCCCCCAGATACCGGCCCCCCACCCTAAGTGAATGAGTATGGGGTACATTGTACCCCTACCCATTCACCTGCAAATACAAAGTGTAAACACAAATAAAACACACAGGGTATTGAAATATTTTATTAGTTGGCCGCCGGGGGGGGGGGTGTGTATGATCGCTTTTATAAAAGCGCCCCCCTCCGGCGGGCTTCTGTGGGGGGTGGGTGCCGCCGTCTGGTTCTCTTCCGCCGCCGGGGGGCGCTTTGATAAAAGCGCCCACCACCCGGCGGGCTTCTTTCGACGTCTTCGGCGGCGGGGGGGTCTTCTCCCACTCTCCGGGGTCTTCTCCCGCTCTCCGGGGGTCTTCTCCCACTCTCCGGGGTCTTCTCCCGCTCTCCGGGGGTCTTCTCCGGGGGTCTTCTTCTTCTTCAGGACTCGCCGCCGCTATCTTCGTGTGTTAGCTCAATTACTAGCGGCGGCGGCCCCCTCTTCTGCGACGTCGGCGTCTTCTTCTTCTGCTGTCCAGATGTTGACGCGACGCATCCTTCCGCTGTTATGCCGGGCGCGCGGCTCGCAGCGAAATATATAGGCCTGTCTTGTGACGTCGCAGTCCCATCATGCTCCGGTAGGTACCACGTGCTACCTACCCACGTGATACCTACCGGAGCATGATGAGACTGTGTGTTTTATTTGTGTTTACACTTTGTATTTGCAGGTGAATGGGTAGGGGTACAATGTACCCCATACTCATTCACTTAGGGTGGGGGGCCGGTATCTGGGGGCCCCCTTATTAAAGGGGGCTTCCAGATTCCGATAAGCCTCCCGCCCGCATACCCCGACAACCAACGGCCAGGGTTGTCGGGAAGGGGCCCTGTCCTCATCAACATGGGGACAGGGTGCTCTGGGGTGGGGGGCCGCAGTGCGCCCCCTGCCCCAGGGCACCTGACCCCCCCATGTTCAGGGCATGCTGCCCGGTACGGCTCAGGAGGGGGGGGGGCGCTCGCTCGCCCCCACTCCCTTCCTGACCGGCCGGCCGGCGTGCTTTGGATACGGGTCTGTTATGGATTGTGGGGGGACCCCCACGCCGTTTTTTCGGCGTAGGGGGGTCTCCTTACAACCCATAACCGACCTAAGGGCCCGTTATGCTCCTGAGGGGGGAACCCATGCCGGATTTTTCTTTAAAAATCCGGCGGGGATTTCTCGTTCAGGATTCATAACAAACTCCGCCCACGTGTAGAATTGGCGGGAATCCGCGTCGGATCCCCGTCGCTTCTATGACGCGCTCGCTGGAATGTGCTTTTACTATTCCAGCGAGTGCGAGATATCGGCAGCCTGTCGCCGAGATTCAGCGCGATGCTGGCGTGCTGAAAACACATTCTCGGCGGCAGGCACTGTACTCTGTAGTGTTCTCTCAAGGGTTGTTATCAGACCTTCCAGTTCTTTATATTAGAGTGCATGTCTGCCAGGATCAACAGGTAGTTTTGTATCTGTTGGGTTTTTAAATATTTTAGTCCAAGGTAAAATGCCTGAGTATAACAATCTTATCATATACTAGTGATCACCTGGTTAGTTGATGGGAAGTGTGACCAGCATAGGGCAGGTTTTTTGGAAGCTCAGGCTGTCTGTGTTTTGATCAAAATTTGTTTGATAATTGGTATAAACAGACCCAGATTGTTTTTTTAACTTTTCTCAGTACTCTAATCTATAACAAGTGTTCCATCCCATATCATTCCCTATTTTCAACAGTAAGCACCAATGAGAACTGAGAATAAGTCACACATAATACATAGCATAATGACTTGAACCTAAGAGGCCCATTCATAGTGGAGAGTGGATACCGCTTTTTACTAGCATTATAAGGGTCTCTTTATAAATGATCCAATGTTTGAATGTCTCAAGTATTTGCACAATTGTCAGGAATAATCCCCGTAATTTACCTAATACGTTTGCATGATCGTCCACTACATATAGAGACTATAATGCAATATTTTCCTGGTTGTGGTATTTCAGAAAAATACTACAATATGGACACTAGTTGGAGCGGACAACCAAAGGAATTAAAGGATACGTTCACCTTTTGTAACCCATTAAACCAATATTCAGGGTGTAACATGTTACAGATGCACCAGCCTCCACAACCCCCAATCCCCCATTTTGACAGCTAGGAGGGAATTTTCTTCCAACAATTGCTGTCACAATCTAAAAAAAAAAATGCTACCCGCCCAGCCACATCATCCATTCACAGTGATCTGTGAATGAAAAAACTACAAGTACCAACATCTTTTGCAACTGTCGGCTTGTAGTTCTCAATGAACTACCAGGGTGCTGTTGATCACTCTAGGTCAGGGGTCTCCAAACTGCAGCCAAGGGCCGGATACGGCCCTTTCCTAGCCTTCATCCAGCCCTTGGGGCAGTATTGCTCCCAACGATACGAGCCACTATTCCTCCCAATAGCACTAAGAATGGGACAACATTTCTTAGACTAATAGCAATGATGAAGCACTATTCCTCCTCCTACTGCCCACCAACACTGGGGCCATGTTCATTCTCACTGATGCTCGGCCCTGGGGCATTTTCTACCCCATCCGGCCCCCCTGAAGTCTAAAAGACTGTAAACTGGCCCTCTGCTTGAAAGGTATGGAGACCCCTGCTCTAGGTAGTTTATTATCATTTTTAATACTGTTATTATTATACAGGATTTTTATAGCGCGAACCGTTTGCTCAGCGCTTTACAATGTAGGGAGACACTACACCAACAATACAATCAATTCAAAACCAAGAGGGTTCGAGAAGCCCTGCCCCTATGAGCTTACAATCCAAGAGGGAGTGGCTGGTGAAAAAAAAGGTAGAGACTGTGAGGGATGAACTGATGAAGGGAGTAGAAGATTTGGTTGTTAGCTGGAGGTAGGATAGGCCTCCCTGAAGAGATGAGTTTTCAGGGCTCTCCTTAAAGTGGACAGAGTAGGAGATAGTCAGACAGATTGGGGTAGTGTGTTCCAAAAGCTGGGAGAGGCTCTGGAGAAGTCTTGGAGATGAGTATGGGAGGAGGAGACAAGGGAGCTAGAGAGCAGAAAGTCTTTTTTGCGAACCAATATGTGAAGAACATGTGTATCGGATCCCTGCCCTCCTCACTTACTCATAATGGAGGACCGGCCAATCTCACGCCACACTGTCACTTATGTCACAATAGCACCCTTGGCTGCGCCCGGGAACACAGATTTTCCAGCTTGCGGGACCACAATCTAGGTGCCAGCAGCCTGAGAGTGATTTGTCACTGGGCTAACTACACAATTAACCCTTTTAACTGCCACCACACCTTTTCTTAACAAACGCTGCTTTTTCCTTTCTAACACAGCTTACGCATGTGTACAAATAGAAAATGCAGTGTTTGACTACTAGACCCCCTATTGATGTGAACCCCCATTGGCACTTCTCCACCTCTTTGATAAGGAAGGGTCAGAACTTCATCAATTTAGCAATACCAATTATGATTTTAGAATAATTGTCTGTAACACACTGTCACCACAGACAGGTCTGCTCAGAGGCCTTGTTCTAGACAATAGCACTCTTCAAGAGCCAGGTTCGTTGTTGGCTTGCATTAAGAGCTTTCGGGACAAGGTTAAAGCGGGGGTTCACCCTATACAAAATATATATAATTCGATCCAGCATACTGCTGACATCTGCAGTATGCTGGTGTCCCGTCCCCCCCGCTGTACTTGCTGTATTATCGTAGTTTTAACCCGGCTTCCGGGTTCTCTCTGCCCCGGGGAATAGGCGTTCCTAAGACCAGGCGTAGATGATTGACATGTGCGTACAGCGCGTCACACCTTACGGAAATAACCGAAGTGGGACTCGGCTTTTTACGGCGCCTGCGCAGTCAGCTCTACACTGCAGGCGCTGTATAGCGCCGAAAACAGCCGAGTCTCACGTCGGCTATTTTTGAAAGGCGTGACGCGCTGTACGCACACTTCAATCATCTATGCCTGGTTTTAGGAACGCCTATTCACCGCGGGGAATCCGCTTGGAGCCGGATTAGAACTATGGATAACACGGTAAGTACAGCAAAAAAAACACACGCATACTGCAGATGTCAGCAGTATGCTGGATCTAATGGTAAAAAGTTGATTTTGAGGGTGAACCTCCACTTTAACACTTTTCAAAATAAGGTTTAATAATGAAAAGGACAAAATTGGTGCAAATAAAATTTTTACAGAAAATATGTTTTAAAGAGATAAAGAATGTACAGCCACATATAAATGCTTCATTCAGTAACTGCCTGCCCGTTTTGGAGGTACAGGCAAACGGCTACACAGTCTGTAGGACCGTGGCATTACACCCACAATCTTCTGATTGTGGGGCAATGCTTTACAGTTCGCTAACAAAAAAACCTGCAAAAAAAAATGTGCATTTATTCTTTTATTTTATTTTTTGTAAAGGTGAACTTTTATCCTTTTAAATTGGGGCTGGGGAAATTAAAGATGAATTCCTTGATTAATCTTAAATTATTTTGATCGATCAAAATTCTTGACGTCACTGGACAGTGAGACTTGCCCTGCTGGATGTGAGCAAACTGCACCCATTGGATTGAGGTGCCTTTGTATCTGTGGAGCAGGAGGATGCATCAGGCTCCATCAGGGGAAGGGGGCAAAAATAACCATTGTTTTCCAGTCCTAAGCAGTTTTGTGCAGACAATTTTGTATCGGCAACATCTGTTCAGTGCGAAAGACTGTTCAGTTCTTCAGGGTATATTGTCAATAAAATGCGATCATGTCTGCTTCCAGGAAATGTAAACACTTTGGTATGTATCTGTGTGACTGGCTAAAGTGATGCCTACTTGCCTACTATAAAGTGACTGACAGTCAATATACTACATACGTTTTATAATTAAAGTTAAACTAACTTTTTTCTTAACGTTTAATAAGAAAAAATTACTTGCGTCAGTGCTACAGTTTGAATTTAAAACGTATTTGTGTGAACTGTGAAGTTAAGTCATGGATTGTGGAAAGTGTGGGGTGATTGTATATAGTACTGAATAGTACTTCAGAAAATACTACATGATTGGAGGGGAGGCCGGTCACATGGTATGTTTACTAGTCATTTGCAATGCACATCAGTTCTATGAGTGTGCTATTTATTTTATTTCTAAGTCTGTAGAAGCTTGCATCCGTTATCTGTATTTTTTTTTTCCGCAATGCCCTAAAAAATCTTTCCTTTTTATAATATTTGTACTTTATTTCTTTATTTTATTATTTATTTTTGCAGGCTGTTGAATGCAATTAAACCGGGGCTTATAAAGAAGATAAACCGATTACCAACACCTATTGCTGGTTTGGTAAGTTTGTTTGTATGCTCATTATCTTTCTGTTCCCCCATATGAATGGTACACCTATAATCATTGTTAGATTTTTATATATTCCAGCTCAGTGACCTTGACATAGGCATATAATATCATTTATGTTAAATGGCTCCTATTACCTGAATTCATGTTGGCAGCCATTAACTGGTGTGTGCTACTATAAGAGGAGGCATGCATAGTGCCCTCTCATACTACTGCTACCGTCTGTACCCCATCCAGTATCGCACACTGTGATGGTGGTTCTTCCTGATATTCCTTGTTACCTACTTAGACTGGTGGAACCTTCCCATATGTCTTTTCCTCAATATCATGAGTGCTTATCACTTTCACATCACTCACATACTGGCTTTAGATACTGGAACATAAGGGACATCTAGTACACACTATGACACTATCCGACAAATAATTGTCCATTATTATTTTTTTGCATGCTAGTCACATATTGAAAATTAATAGGTTGTAAAAATTCTCATACAGCAGAATACAACTTCAGAAGTGATGTATTGTAATATGTTCTTTCGTTTCTGAGCATGCATGGTCTTGGTCACTTGATTTGGTACAAATACTATACTAATTACACAAAAATAGTTAATTCTGTAATCTTGCGGGAAAAAATGTCATGCTTGTCCCTTTGGATATTTTTGCATTAACTGTCATTCTTGGCTCTCAAAAGCTGTGTGCTAATAGATTTTCGGACTTTCACCCTAAATGCATATTTTATTTTGGGGGGGGGGGGTCATCCAATATTCCCATCATGTGTACTAGCCACTACTTTTATTTCAGGTTGGGTGAAACAGTTGAGGTTTCTTTTGCTTACTCTAGATCATGTGTGCCCAACCGGGGGCCATATGTGGCCCACGGAGCACTCTGATGTGGCCCACGACCTCCTGCTCTGGGATGGAATAAAATAAAATAGAATATTGTTATTAGAGCTAAGTTTATTATATATGGGCATACCTGTTCTGCAGTGGTTACTGGGCTGCTTTCAAACTAATCCACAGGCGCAGAGAAGTGCACCTGTGGGTTACCTGCACTGAGCCATAGACTTCTATTACCTGTGATTTTGGGGTGCTGAGAGTGGAGTGGGCTCTATAGGGCCGAGTGGGGTGCCATCCACTTACTCCACTCATTGTGGCCCGCGACCGGTTACCAAGTCACCAAAGTGGCCCTTGGTCTTCAAAAGCTTGGGCACCCCTGATCTAGATAATTCAGTATTTATCAGTTTGCCATTTTATAATAGTCTAGGCATGGTGTAATTGGCCATGTTCCCAAGCTCTGCAAATCTTGTTATTTCAAAACATAATTCATTCTATATTTGTGCAAAGAAAAATAAAGGCAGGAAATCCTATACTTAAGTGTCCATGAGGGTGAAGAGTTCAGACCGCAACAGTAATCCATGGCATCTACTGTATTAGAGGTGCTGAGCCACCCACAGACAATACATCTAGGTTCTTTATCTACATAACTCAATGCATTTAATCAAGCATCTAGACAGAAAAAGTGAATGCCATATTTTATGCAAATATAATCACTTACTGTAGTGGATATAAATTGCTGAATTTTGTCCAAGGGTCCCTGCACACGTTACTGATGTACAAACACCGGATCTTAAGCAGCTTCACAGCCACGCAAGATTTATAGCCTCTGTTGCTTTTGGATGTTGCACGTCCAAAGAATGGGCCTGCTCTTTAAGCACCCTGCAACTGTACAATAAATGCGGTTGTGGCGAGCTAGTACTGCGATCAAGGGGTTAGAACAGGTGGTGACAAGGCGATACAATGCCTCCTCACTGCTGTAGTGATATCCAACTGCCTGTTAAATTCTTACTTCAGAGAGCACCCCAAGTGTGATTGAGTGCTGTATGTATAAGGCTGGGTTCACATATATGCTAATTGTATGCAGCTTTCCCCACATCCAATCCGCATGACCGGTTCGGGGCAGCCGCTTAGCAGATTGCAAAAGGATCCTGTGTGTGTTTGGTTCAGGTGTGCATTAAGGCAAAAATTCAGACCTGAATCGGTGAATAGACATGCATCGGACCCCAGGCACTAACCCGTGGCCGCACAAACTCGCTTTCCATACCAATCCAGTCTCCAGCGGCGGGAGTTCTGTGCAGGACCCAGTGGACAATGGCTGTGAAATGCCTGGGAAATGGCATCACCCGTAGTTACTATGAAGCTTCTGTTGTCTTTGCCTCTTCTGCGCCTATCTCCAAGAAGAAGCCGCAGCTGAAATCTCAGTGTGAGATCGGATCGGCTTTGGAAAAGGTATGTGTAGCGAGTTTTGCTTTACAGGTCTAGATAGGTTAGTGTTTAGATTGTGTCTGCAAGTAGATTTAGAGATTTTATGTTTTAGGCTGGACTTCCACTTTAAGATTCAAATAACAATGAATAGTAACATACTGAAACACATATCCTTTGTTACGGTTTATTACTGTACTGCACATGGTATAATATATGTTGTAGTGTAAATGCATCCTAAGGCTGGGTTCACACCTATGTGAAATGGATGCGGGTTTCCCTCTGCATCTAGTTCGCATAGCAGGAGAATGTGACCAGCTCTCTATGGAGCCAGTTCACATGTCTCCGGGGTGTCTTTGCCTCCGTTTCAGGGCCAATTTCAGGCAAAGATCCTGCTCTGATTAGTCCCTGAAACGAAGAACGGTACGGACAGCGTTCCTGTACGATTCAAGGCCGATTTAGGTGTAAATCAAGCCTAAATCGGTATTTCTCAACCAATGTTTTTGCAGGGGGCAACAGTATAAGGGTGTCCTTTTCCCACTGACCTCTAATCTTAAGGGTTCATGTTGAGGGGCATTATTCCTACGTTTTACATTCATTTGCAACACACACTAAACGCAGATCCGCAAATTCACATTCAGTTTTAATGTGCAGTAAATGGGACAGTTCAGAGACTACATTTGACCTGCTTGGGTTGCTCTAGGTTTCTAGCATGTCCTTCTAAGATGCATTTGAACTGGCAAAACAGGTTGAATGCAGCCTTCTCTTAACGAACGCTGCATTTTCCTTTTTAACGCAGCTTACGCATTTGTTCAAATAAAAAACGTAGCGTTTGTCTAGAACGCAAATTGGTACTTCAAATATACAGTACCAGTCTACAAGGGCACTTTTCCATTGAACAATAAATAGTACTAAACTCCCATAAAATGTTATATTTTTCAGCTTACCAAAATTGAAAGTGATATTAAAGATTTATTTTTTTTCCTTTTAAAATAACCAACATGTTATACTTGCCTGCTTTGTGCAATAGTTTTGTAAAAGTTATGTTAAGTTATTTCAAGGGTTTTTTCATGGTACAAAAGATTGACAAAAGCTGATATAAATATATTCAAATGGATTATTATCTGCTTGAGTCTGGTCCCCTCAGTCTTGAGGTCTATGTATAGCATGAATTGGAAAATCCTTCAATATTATGTAACATCTCATCTCTGTATGTTAGGTCATTATGCCATTACACAATTGCCTTTAATTAGCTGATAATGTAATCAGGGCAGCATAATCCAGCCTAGACGTGTCTTTCCAGATGAGTGTGTGGTAGTCCTCCTATCTCATTTTAACGATCATATTCAGACAGTGCAGTATTTATTCTGCTCATAACATTGATTTTTAGTTTTAGGCCCCATGCACACTGAGCTTAAAAAAACGCCACTTCCCTTGGCAGAATTTTTTTTCTCATATAGAGCATTTTTGTATACATGTTTATGCGCGTTTAGGAATGTTTAGCGTTTTTCTGCCAGAAAACTCGATTCAAAAATGCAAACCAGAAGGTTTTTTTTTTTCCTGTCTCTAAATGCTGAGCTTAAATGCTTAAGGACCCCTCACTGTATATATACGTCCTTTTTTTAAAAATGGATATCTCGGCAACGGCAGCAGCTGCTGCCACAACCGAGATATCCATCTCTTCAGTGAGCGGTCCCGATAACGGCGGTCTCCACGGCGGATTCGCCGCTAGATCGCCGTTTTCGGTGGCCGGAGAGGGGCCCCCCATCTCGCCGCTCTCCCGCGCCCTCCGCCGCTTACCAGAGCCGTCGGTAGCAGCGGAGGCGATTGGGTCCTTCTCCTGTCTGTGTGGAGATACGAGTGAGGGCAAGATGGCCCCCACCCGTCCCCATAGCTTTGCTGGGCGGAAGTGATGTCAAAACGTCAGTCCCACCCAATGCGTCTTAGGCCGCGTACACACGAGGAGACATGTCCGCAGACCGTTTTAATCGGACATGTCTGAAGGGATATTTTGGTCTGGTGTGTACACACCATCAGACCAAAATCCCCGCGGACAGAGAACGCAGTGACGTGGAAGACACCAACGTGCTCAAACAAGGAAGTTCAATGCTTCCACGCATGCGTCAAATCAATCCGATGGTTGGGCGTACTAACAATCGGACATGTCCGACGGACTGGTTTCCAGCGGACAAGTTTCTAAGCATGTTTAGAAACTTTTGTCCGCTGGAAACCTTTCCGCTAGGCCGTACAGACGATCCAACATGTCCTCTGAAACTGGTCTGCGGACCAGTTTTAGCGCACATGTCTCCTCGTGTGTACGCGGCCTCAAAGAAACATTTTTTTTTTTGTCTTTTGAAAAAATTACGGTAAATATGAGATCCCAGATCTCATACTTAAGAGGACCTGTCATGCTTTTTTCTATTACAAGGGATGTTTACATTCCTTGTAATAGGAATAAAAGTGATACATTTTTTTTTTTCAGTGTAAAAAATAATAAAATAAATAAAAATAAATTAAAACCAAAAAAATTTTTTTTTAAAAGTGCCCCGTCCCGACAAGCTTGCGCATACCTGAGTAGCTCCCGCATATGAAAACGGTGTTCAAACTACACAAGTAAGGTATCACCGGGATCAATAACTCTAGCCCTAGACCTACTCTGTAGCTCAAAAGATGCAACCTATAGAATTTTTTAAACGTCGCCTATCGAGATTTTTAAGGATAAAAGTTTGACGCCATGCCACGAGCCGGCGCAATTTTTAAGCGTGACATGTTGGGTATCATTTTACTTGGCGTAACATTATCCTTCACAATATATTAAAAAATTGGGCCAAATTTATTGTCTTATTTTTTAATTCAAAAAAGATATTTTTTTTCCAAAAAAAAGTGCGCTTGTAAGACCGCTGTGCAAATACGATGTGACAAAAAGTATTGCAATGACCGTCATTCTATTCTCTAGGGTGTTAGAAAAGAATATATATAATGTTTGGGGGTTTTAAATACTGCAGCTGCTGACTTTTAAAAATAGGACACTTATCTGTCCTGGAGTCCAGCGGCGTCCGCAGCAGAGGACGAGCGTTCGCTCGTCTCCCTGCTGCTCCCCCCTCCATCCACGGTGAGGGAACCAGGAAGTGAAGCGCTGCGGCTTCACTGCCCGGTTCCCTGCGGCGCATGCGCGAGTCGCGCTGCGCCCGCCGATTGGCTCCTGCTGTGTGCTGGGAACCGAGAGTTCCCAGCACACAATAGGAAAAAACCCGACTTTTGCCCGAGACTGCGGGCCGGAAGTGTGACACCGGAGGTGGGCAGGGTTCCGATCAGTGGATCTTCACTTTAGGGTGGAGATCCGCTTTAAGTAATTTTCTAGCAGAAAAAAATGTTTTAGTCTTGCAAACACCAAATCTGAAAAACACCAAAGGTCCTTAAGTGGTTAAAATATGCCCCTAAATGTCCTAATGTGCATGGACCCATTGGATAACATTGAGGTGTTTCTACAGGCAAAACACAAAACTCCTGTAGAAGCAGCTATTTTTTTTAAGCCAGTGTGCATGGAACCTTTTGCAGGCCATACATGGGTCAAATTCTGAACAGATTTTCTTTTGAAAATCTGATTTATTTTTTTGCATTTTGCAATCCAATGGTGCCACCATTTAATTCAAAATTTGACCAACCTTCAATTTCACCTCATGTTGCTACAAAAAAAAAAAAAAAAAAATTAGTGGCCAGGAATCTTCTTCTTTTCTTTCCAGGTCACAGTTTATGCACATTTCTTTTTTGATTTATATTTCTTGCACGATTCCCCCATCGTTGATTAGCAATTTGTTTGTTTTTCAAAAAATTTCCAACATGCCCAATTGCTCAAGTTTTATGGCTGCATGAAAATCTGTTGTTGCTGCAGCCCACTAATGGTGTGAAATTTGAACGAAAATTCATAATTGAGATTTAAAATAAAATAAAAAATTTGGGGGGAATTTGACCCATGCATGCCTGGCTTTAGACTCCAACTATACCTAGAAGATTATATAAAATGCTAAAAGAAGCAAATAAATCAAAATTGGGAACAATGCAGACTTTTTTTTTTTTTTCCATTTTCAATTGATTGTTAGCATCCCCAAATGATGCAGTCCAAACTACTTAAATTGGACACGGCAGAAAAATGTACCATCTGCTGCGGATGAAACTGAAACAGAAAATAGCGCACTCGATCACTGTGGTTTGTGGGTCAGTTGCAACACCTCTCCATAGACTTGCATTGGTTGTGTTCAAATATGGTAACACCCTTAAAATGCGCGACATGCTGTTTAAAGATTCACCCGTATTTAGGTGTTAGATGTAATGATGTGTAACATGTTCCATCTCCTGCCTCCTCTCCCCCTGAGCTCCCCTTTCTGTGACAGCAGGCAAGGGTTCTTTTGCAGGATAGCAGATAAGCAGCTCCTCCTGTGGTTCTTAGCGGGTAGGTGCAGCTACCGGACTGTTTTCCAGAATGACAGGTCATTGGTGGCCACACCTATTTGCAGCTGTCTACACAACCAGCAATTACCTACACTGATCACTGCTATTGTATGCAAAGTGTGTCCAGCAGTGATTACCGCAGGTGACGCTGGCTGTATATAGCGCCACGAATAGGTGCAGCTGCTGGCGAACTGCCACTACAATTCACACTGGCCCCAATTGCCAATGTGAATGTAGCCTGTATATGTGCTGTGTGGGGTGGGGGGATACAATTTAAATCTGGGGGGGCGAAGCTTTCTCCAACACCCTACCTAGATCCGGCCATGCAGAATTTATTTACCTGGCATATAGGCCTGTATTCCTTGCTGCAGATGGTATTGCAAACATGGCAGCCTGGGCATTCCTCCATACATGCATTTGCCTAGCTTGTTGGATGTAGGCTGCCGCAGCTGCTATGTCTGCCTGGCTCCCAACAGACATGCATGGCTTGGCTTGTCTGTGTTTGCCGCTAAGGCTCCTGTGGTTGCATATCATCCCTCCTGATGGGCATGGCCGCATGCGGGCCGTGGGTTGGACACCCCTAATTTATAATATTTGTAAAGAAAGTGGCCAGGCGTGTACACATACCGCGGCAGGAATTAAACCCCTGATGCATTTATTGGGCACTGCTGCCCAATGAATGCAACCCATTCAAGTGAATGGTGAATGGGGCAGCGCTGCAACTGCCCCACAACCATCCACAATACATGTGGTTGTGCAGCATTTAGGAGTTTAAAACAAACAGGCTTATGCCCCTGAAAAGCAATGCGAGTATGGATTGCTTTTCAAAGTAGTGGCAGTTCTTGCTGCTAGTGTACACAAGCCCTGTGTTGAAGGCCCACTCCACCTAAGACCTATTTTTATAAAAAAAATGTAAAGCTTTCAATAGAACGGATGAGGCTTGGAACATTTGTTGGGCTTATATTGCCGTCCGTGTCCCCAGTATGTGTCAGAGTGAAAGAGAGTATTTCCTGACAGGATGCGAGCGGAAATCTCCCTAACATAAACATCAGTAAAACTGGACAGGGGCTCTAGTCCTAAATCCTTAAAGTGGTTGTAAAATCAAAAGGTTTACCTTCTGTTTGCAACAGCCCTCCAATACTTACCTGAGCCCAATCTTCCTCCAGTGATGTCTCCCTCCTAAATGGCTGACACATAGCAGCAGCGCTATTGGCTTCCGCTGCTGTCAGTTACCCAATCAGGAGAAAGAGGGCGGGACTGAACCACGACTCTGTTTCTCAATGGACACACAGAGCTGTGGCTTGGATGCCCCCATAGCAGGCTGCTCGCTGTGGGGGCACTCAACAGGAGGGAGGGCCAAGGACACCAAAGAGAAACCCGAGAAAAGTAAAAAAAAATTAAAAAAGTTTAGTATCACTTTAATTTATACCAAATAACATTTTGCCTGAAGCTGGGCTTTAGGTGGCAAACAAAATATATATTTTTTCTTATTTTTATTTCAGGTTTTTTAAATATTCAGCAGACTGCAATCTTTGAGGGATGACTGAAATATCTAACATTAGGAATAATTTGGATGGGATCCATTATGGGATGAGAGAAAAATCGTTACCCTCATTACCGCTTTGTGGTAGAAAGGCATTAATTGATACAAACGCAGGATTCTTGTTAAAGGTCAGCTGCCAGCTTTTTTAGGCGTGTTCATTATGTTTCAAGGCAAAAGTTCCGAGTCACTTGAGGACATCAATTTACAATGGTATATTCATATAGATGGGGAAACATGGAGAGGTCAAATATTAGAATTGGCATAGGGATAAACTACTAAGGTTTTTAGAACAGAAATTGCTTTAATTAGAAAGACAATGCTTGCTGCTTGAAAAATGAAGCTACAAAAAATGATTTCATAGCAGGAAGGAGGGTGAGTGTAGATAGCTGGGTACTACTTTTGTGCAGTTAGTTACCATTGTGGCTGGCAGCACTTGGTCTTGGCCTTGGTTTTAATATGTACGGAGGACATTATCTGTATAAAATGTCTATGTTCTCCGCCCCATGGTGCTTTGTTGGTGAACTGTTGGTGAAGTGTGGTTGAATTAAGTCTTCTTCAGAGATGTACACTTCTGGAAGCATTAATCTTCTTGTCCCCACCTGCTCTCAGAGGCTCTTCCCACCAATCCATACATTTGACTATGTCCTGTAGTGACCGATGGGGGGTCAGGAGGAGGAACCATTGATGGCAGCAGGGCACCAGAAGGATGACACTCGTGAAAGTGTAGGCTTCTGACCTCAGACCCGTTGACAGTTTCTCGTCATCAGACAGACAGATATTTACATTCTGCATTCTGCTTTACAGGGAAATATTTAATTCACTCTTCTTTTTTTTTTTGTGACAAAGTTGCTTTAAAGTACATATGTTAACACTTGAGACTATTCTTGATGTTAGAGGTGTCATTTAATCTGATGTATTTGAGTAGCCGTAATAGAATATAAATGTAAATACTATTGTTATTTTGGGTTGTCTAGTTTCCAGGCTCTCAAAGGCTGTCAATGTAGGCAGTAGACCCTATATCATGGGTCTTCAAACTATGGCCCTCCAGTTGTATTAGGAACTAAAATTCCCATTATGCCTAGTCATGTCTGTGAATGTCAGTGTTTTACAATGCCTCATGGGATGTGTAGTTCTTCAACAGCCGGTGGGCCGTAGTTTGAGGATCCCTGCCCTATATCCTGATGGGTAGGTAATAACTTGGAGCCACATTCCATACACCCACCTTTTTGGCTTTGACAAACAATAGCTATTCCCATGCTGAAGTGCAGAAGTGAAGATCACACGTTTTGTTTTGTACATATCATGCTGGGGACTACATACTGATCTGTACATATTTCCTTTTCCTTCCATCAAAGGTTCCTCCTTGTTGAACTGAATACTGTATTGTAATCATGGATAGTGCTTATAGAAATGTTCAAAGCATTTACATCAAAGAGGCAGTCAACACTATACTCATTTACCTAAGTATTAGACCACAGTTTGAAATGTTATACAATGTAAACACACAGTGCACAAAACATCCATATGAAAAGAAAACAACCTTTTGCTTTTTAGAGGTACCCACCACTATGGTATTGTGTCT
This sequence comes from Rana kukunoris, assembly GCA_029574335.1. NCBI lineage: Eukaryota > Metazoa > Chordata > Amphibia > Anura > Ranidae > Rana > Rana kukunoris. The sequence goes on along the minus strand of CM056049.1, from coordinate 635,626,917 downwards.
TTTTTCATGAGGTCTAAAAAATGGAAATTTACAGTGTGTTCTACTAAAACGGCACCATGTTTGATTTCCATTTACAAACAAAATAGGGTGGGGAATTTAAAGGGTAAGGACATTTTTTACGTTTTCTTACCCTTTTGCCCCCACACTACCAACCAGAACTAGTTAAGCTGCTCTCCCCCGAATCTCCATACGGGCTGCGCAGGTTCTAAATTAGTCAGTGCTGCCCATGTAAGGGCGCCGACCAATTAGAATGCCCCTTTACGTACCTTCTGATGAGGCACGTTTAGGAGATAGACACAAGGCATTTCCAAGCCCCGGACTGGTGAAGCGGCGACCCGATGCGTCGGTGCAGGTGATCGCCGGTGATCTGACGATCTAGTTCAGGCTAATGAGCTGGTTCCTTTAAGGACTGTGCAGACGCAATCCTTGCCGACGGAAATCTCCGAACCTCGGCCGGCATCCAGGGCGACGTGGAATTTGAGGAAAGTGGCCAGTCGACCTCACGTCCTCGCTTTGCTCGGACGGCCTCCTGGCTCTTTTTTTAACATCCTCCAATCCATGGGGATGTTAAAGAATGAGCCCGGATGCCGGCCGAGGTTCGGAGATTTCCGTCGGCAAGGATTCCGCCTGCGCAGTCCTTAAAAGAACCAGCTCGTTAGGGGAACCTTAACGACAAGTCACCGGACTCCAGGTCGGCAGCAGGACCAGGTTGGATGAGGAGAGGGTCCAGTGTAAGTTCACCTTACATATTTTTATGTAAAGGTGAATTTACCATTTAAAGATTTCAGTTTATTTTTATTGTACTGTTTATAGATTCCATTAAAGGTGGAAACAGTTCTGAAAGGATTTATCTTTCTTTTTATAATTTTTTTACTTCACAGAAGCCTGACATTTTAACGGGGGGTGGGGGAGACTTTTTATATACACTGTAGATGAATTTCTGAACTGGAGATGTAAACCGCAATAAGACTGAACAGGGGGATTTAGTACTTGCTCGCTGCAACTAAAATGAAAATAAATAAATAAATATGGTTTTACTTATACTTTCACTCACACTCGGTACTGGAGTCCTTTTAACAGGGTCTTTACACCTGGGTGGGAAGGACTGCCAGATCACAGGGCCAGTGTGATTGACTTTCACATTCGTCAGCTGATGGGAAGCTGGTCCCGCCAGCTCTCGATCTTCACTAGAGACCGAGGAGAGTCTTTGACAGCTTAGTCACTGTGCTGTGAGCGTGCTCTTAGCACAGAAACCTCAGCCGCCCAAGAGTGCATATGTACTGTGTGTGGGCATTAAAGTCCACCTTGTTTACTACTGCATGTTTGCATTATGTGGGCGATAAGAAATTTAAGCACAGTTGAGGGTTTCCTGAATAGGATTAACATTTTGCTATTTTCTTTGTTGCCTGGAGCTGTTCTTTTTGGGTATTGTCCTGGGGCACCTCTTGCTTAGATTATTTTTAAAATATAGTCTTCTTCTAGCTATAGCTGTTAGCAGACATCCCAACAGACATGTCAGATTTCAGTCTAGTGTCATTAAAGCTACTAGTTTAGAAATGCTGCTGTATTTATATCCAAGTGATCATAATAAATAGTGCAGCACAGCTTCCCAGCATCTTGGAATCTGTACAGGCTTTAAACTATTAAAAGATAAAACTGAAGCAGATGTTTTCTATAAAGTAACTTATTACTGCACAAGAAATGAGCACATCAAACACAACAGCTCCTTATGCGATATCATAAATTAAATATGAGCAATTGTGCGATGTAATCTATACTTTAGCAGACAGTAAAAAATGCTGTTTATAATGGTAGACCCTAACCCAGGGAATTCCTGGTCGGGACGGTGACTTCCTTGTTTGTACAAACCCGACACTGGAACATACCAGTACACGGTCGCTGTACATAACAGCCGGACGCTGAAGGCTGCCAAAAATTTGAAGGTATTGGTTTTATTTTTCTTCTCTTCAAGAGGAAAAGGATGAAGGGGAACAGTCTTATTAATGAGGAGGAAGGGATTCTTGTGGTGTGGTTGGGAAAAGAAAAGCACTATTGACAATGCAAAAATTCAGGAATGTCTTAAGTAATGCAATCTTCTGCACTATAACCTTGTAATTGCAGAACGCGGTAGACCACCCTCCTTGCTTCTGGTTGATCGCTAGTTGCATTAAATCTGTGGTTCATTGGTTCAGTGGTTTATATGTTGCTTATACAATCTCTTAGATTGTAAGCTCTAAAGCCCTGTGCACACGGCCAGTTTTCCCCTCGGGAAAAAAAAATCGTTGGTTTTCCCGACGGGATTCTTGCCAAGCTTGTCTTGTGTACAGACTGTCATACAAAATCCCGCCGGTCCAAAGCGCAGTGATGTGCGACTGCACTATAAAGGGGAAGTTTCATTCCAATGGCGCCACCCTTTGGGCTGCTTTTGCTGATCTCGTGTTATCGTGTGTTAGTAAAAGTTTGGTGAAAGATGATTTGCGCTTAATAATAATTTTCAGCGTGAGGAATGTGCTATTTCCATTACAAATGCTAGTTTTACCAGAGGGAGCGCTCCCGTCTCATACTTAATTCTGAGCATGCTCGTTTTTTTTACCCTTTGGAAAATCATACACACCACCGGTTTTCTCGACAGGAAATAGTCTGATGGGATTCCCAACGGGAAAATTCTCTATTTTTCTCAATTTTTTTTCCCGGCATACATGAAGCATACACACGACTGGTTTTACCGGACAAATGCTCTCATGGCAGCTTTCCTGCCAGGAAAACCGGTCTTGTGTACTAGGTTTTAGGCCCCTTTAACAAGGTCGACAACCGCCGACAAAACTGATAGGCGGACCTGAACGGCCGCTCCATACATCTCTATGGAGCGTGGGATGTCAGTGGAGACATGTCCGCTGACATCCGACCTGATCCGATCCGCCAAAATCAGACTTATGGCAATACGTCGCCATCTGTGCATGGCGGATCGGTTGAGATCTGATGAAAACGGACATGCTGTCTGTTTTCGTCCAGTCTCTCCATAGGAGACAGCAGTGCTGGACAAGCCCCTTCCTGCTCAGTGAGCAGAGAGGGACCTTTCCTCCCTCGGCTCAGCGGAGAAATCTCCCGATGAGCTGGCGGACCGCTGAAAGCGTATACATCCCCATGTGGCAGCGGCCTAAGAAGCAGGGCCCTCTGATTCCTACTGTATTAAAGTGTATTGTATTTGTACTGTCTACCCTCAAGTTGTAAAGTGCTGCGTAAACTGTTGGCGCTATATAAATCCTGTATAATAGTAATAAATACACAATGAATGAAGCCATTTTATATGCAAAGTAGCAACTCTTACTAGCTGCCTGTGATCCCCCTGTTCTAATTTCTGTAGAATACAATAATATTCTATCTCCAAGAATTGGCATGCTGAAATAATGACTGATTTCCTACATACTTAGGATGGTAGGGCTTTATATAACACGTGCATGAATTTAGGGCAAAACTTGGTCAGATTGGATGAGTGCCCAAATCTTTAAAGTTCAGAAAGCTCTAGCATAATATTATCTTAAAAATGGCACTAACAAAACCTTCTTTTATATTTTGCATTTGTTGCATTTGATGCTTTTATACTTGGCATTTTAATGGTAGTTGTAAAATATACAGTGCCTTGAAAAAGTATTCATACCCCTTGACGTTTTCCACATTTGGACATGTTACAACCAAAAACCTAAATGCATTTTATTAGAATTGTATGTGATAGACCAACACAAAGTGGCACATAATTGTGAAGTGGAAGGAAAATAACTGGTTTTTGAACTTTTTTACAAATAAATATGTGAAAAGTGTGGGGTGCATTTGTATTCAGCCCCCCCGAGTCAATACTTTGTAGAACCACCTTTCACTGTAATTACAGCTGCAAGTCTTTTTAGGGATGTCTCTAGCAGCTTTGTACATCTAGAGCAGTGGTTCTCAACCTGTCTAGTGCCGTGACCCCTTGATAACATTTCTCAAGTTGTGGGGACCACTAACGATAAAATTATTTTCCTATGATGGGTTGTCGGCACCCAAGGTAAGACAAGTAATTTGCGCCCCTAACCCACAGACATTAAACGCTCCCTGAGTCCCTTCCACTCGTACAGTAATAAAACCCCTTATAGTAGATTTTAGGGTGTACCTCTCTTCTCCTTTCCCTTTTATCTCTCCCTATCCTAATTTCTTGTGTGTTATCCCCATCCCTCTCTAGACGTCTTTTTTGTTCTCTCTTATTCTTTCTCTCTCTCCCTTTTTCTTTGTTCCACCCCCTCCTTTTTTCTCTCTCTCTTCCATGTATTCTCTATTTTTATTCCTTCTCTTACTCCCTGGTGGGGAGTATGGAATCAGGGGCAGTGGTGGCGGGGTGGGGGGGGTAGTCGGGATCAGTGGCAGTGCTGGCGGGGTGGGGGGGGGGAGTCGGGATCAGTGGCAGTGCTGATGGGGGGGAGTCGGGATCAGTGGCATCAGTGGCAGTGCTGGTGGGGGGGGAGTTGGGATCAGTGGCAGTGCTGGTGGGGGGGAGTCGGGATCAGTGGCAGTGCTGGTGGGGGGGAGTCGGGATCAGTGGCAGTGCTGGCGGGGGGAGTCGGGATCAGTGGCAGTGCTGGTGGGGGGGAGTCGGGATCAGTGGCAGTGCTGGTGGGGGGGGAGTCGGGATCAGTGGCAGTGCTGGCGGGGGGAGTCGGGATCAGTGGCAGTGCTGGCGGGGGGAGTCGGGATCAGTGGCAGTGCTGGCGGGGGGAGTTGGGATCAGTGGCAGTGCTGGCGGGGGGAGTTGGGATCAGTGGCAGTGCTGGCGGGGGGAGTCGGGATCAGTGGCAGTGCTGGCGGGGGGAGTCGGGATCAGTGGCAGTGCTGGTGGGGGGGGAGTCGGGATCAGTGGCAGTGCTGGCGGGGGGGGAAGTGGGATCAGTGGCAGTGCTGGCGGGGGGGGAAGTGGGATCAGTGGCAGTGCTGGCGGGGGGGAAGCGGGATCAGCCAACTTAGGTGCTCTTGATCAAGGTCATCTTCTGATCTGAGAACTGTAGTGGGGACTTTTAAAGGCAACTCTAATCACAGGTAGTGTTACTCACTGTGTCTCCGACTTTGTGATTTCTCGCAGCAGTGACACCTATGCTGAAATCAGCAGATAGGGTCTCCTCCAGCCCTCCCACTTCACATTCCTCACCAGTCAGCTGACCTCTAGTCCCTGCCTCCCAGCTATGCCATGAACCGAATGGGCGGCTGTGAAGAGGTTGAGTGGGCGGCCGCAGGCTTCAGGAACAGCACAGGTTTCGGGGACCCCTGGCAAATCCTCATTTGACCCCCAAGGGGGTCCTGACCCCCAGGTTAAGAACCACTGATCTTTGCAAAGTAGCTCAAGCTCTGTCAGATTGGATGGCGAGCGTCTGTGAACAGCAATTTTCAAATCTTGCCACAGATTGTCAATAGTATTAAGGTCTGGACTGGGCCATTCTAACACATGAATATGCTTTGATCTAAACCAGGGGTCTCCAAACCCTGGCCCGCGGGCCACATCCGGCCCTCGGGTGTCTTTTGTCCGGCCCCCAGCTTGCCCGGAGACTCTGCCAACACAGCCCTGCCGATCTGCTGGCTTTTAAAAGCAGCTGCTGTTATCGGCAGTAAATGTCTAGCAGGTCCAGGACAAAAAAACACTCCCCACACACCCTCCCGTGCTGCCAGAGGATTGGCTGCTGTGCTAAGCTGAGGATTGGCTGGAGATAACATCATCAGCATGGTCCTCCCGACTTCCTGCCTGCTGTTTACATTAGGAATCCTTCTAACTTACAGCCTGCATGTGCAGCAGTGGGCGGGAGTCGGAAGGTGCAGGAGAGCTGAAGTCGGCTCCTACAGTGAAGAAATAGAATTGTACAGGCAAGAGTAAAATGGGCATTTATCTGCACACATACTGTACATGTACAGGAGACTCTGCTGGGGACATCTATGCTGGGAGAACCTATGCTGGGGACACTGATAATGGTGACATCTATGTTGGGGACACTGATAATGGGGACACTGATAATGGTGACATCTATGCTGGGGACACTGATAATGGGGACATCTATGCTGGGAGAACCTATGCTGGGGACACTGATAATGGTGACATCTATGTTGGGGACACTGATAATGGGGACACTGATAATGGTGACATCTATGCTGGGGACACTGATAATGGGGACATCTATGCTGGGAGAACCTATGCTGGGGACACTGATAATGGTGACATCTATGTTGGGGACACTGATAATGGGGACACTGATAATGGTGACATCTATGCTGGGGACACTGATAATGGGGACATCTATGCTGGGAGAACCTATGCTGGGGACACTGATAATGGTCACATCTATGTTGGGGACACTGATAATGGGGACACTGATAATGGTGACATCTATGCTGGGGACACTGATAATGGGGACATCTATGCTGGGAGAACCTATGCTGGGGACACTGATAATGGTGACATCTATGTTGGGGACACTGATAATGGTGACATCTATGCTGGGGACACTGATAATGGGGACATCTATGCTGGGAGAACCTATGCTGGGGACACTGATAATGGTGACATCTATGTTGGGGACACTGATAATGGGGACACTGATAATGGTGACATCTATGCTGGGGACACTGATAATGGGGACATCTATGCTGGGAGAACCTATGCTGGGGACACTGATAATGGTGACATCTATGTTGGGGACACTGATAATGGGGACACTGATAATGGTGACATCTATGCTGGGGACACTGATGATGGGGACATCTATGCTGGGGACATCTATGCTGGGGACACTGATAATGGGGACATCTATGCTGGGGACACTGATAATGGGGACAGCTATGCTGGGGGCATTTATGCTGGGGACACTGATAATGGTGACATCTATGCTGGGGACATCTACGCTGGGGACACTGATAATGGGAACATCTATGCTGGGGACACTGAATGGGGACATCTATGCTGGGGACCCTGATAATGGGAACATCTATGCTGGGGACACTGATAATGGGGATATCTAAGCTGGGGACACTGATAATGGGGACATCTATGCTGGGGACACTGATAATGGTGACATCTATGATGGGGACATTGATAATGGGGACATCTATGCTGGGGACACTGATAATGGGGACATCTATGCTGGGGACATTGATAATGGGGACATCTATGCTGGGGACACTGATAATGGGGACATCTATGCTGGGGACACTGATAATGGGGACATCTATGATGGGGACATTGATAATGGGGACATCTATGATGGGGACATTGATAATGGGGACGTCTATGCTGGGGACACTGATAATGGGGACTTCTTTGCTGGGGACACTCATAATGGGGACTTCTTTGCTGGGGACACTGATAATGGGCGTATCTATGCTGGGGACATTGATAATGGTGACATCTATGCTGGGGACACTGATAATGGGGACTTCTATGCTGGAGACACTGATAATGGGGATATCTATGCTGGGAGCACTGATAATGTGGAATTCTATGTTGGGGACACTGATAATGGGGATATCTTTGCTGGGGACACTGATAATGGGGATATTTATGCTGGGGACACTGATAATGGGGACATCTATGCTGGGGACACTGATGATGGGGGACATCTATGCTGGGGGCATCTATTCTGGGGACACTGATAATGGGGACATCTATGCTGGGAACACTGATAATGGGCACATCTATGCTGGGGACACTGATAATGGGGACATCTATGCTGGGGACACTGATAATGGGGACATCTATGCTGGGGACACTGATAGTGGTGAAAAATATGCTGGGGAGACTGATATAATGGGGATATCTATCCTGGCAGCACTGATAATGGGGACATTAATGTTGGGGACACTGATAATGTGGAATTCTATGTTGGGGACACTGATAATGGTGAAAAATATGCTGGGGACACTGATATAATGGGGGGACTCTGATGGCAGATACTGATATAATGGGGGGACTCTGATGGCAGATACTGATATAATGGGGGGACTCTGATGGCGGATACTGATATAATGGGGGGACTCTGATGGACATAGACATGCAGACGTTTTCGGCCCCCGAATACTTATAAAATCTACAATGTGGCCCTAGTGTTAAAAAGTTTGGAGACCCCTGATCTAAACCATTCCATTGTAGCTCTGGCTGTATGTTTAGGGTCATTGTCCTGCTGGAAGGTGAACCTCTGCCCTAGTCTCAAATCAACCAGCTTCCCTGTCCCTGCTGAAGAAAAGTATCCCCCAAAACATGACCATGTTTCATGGTGGGGATGGTGCGTTAACCACTTGAGAGCCGTGCTATAGGCGAAAGACATCCACAGCACGGCTTTCACCTGCCAGGTGGATGTCCCTGGACGTCCTGCTGTTTACATTCCATCTACACGCCACCGAGGGCCCGGCGTGTCACGTGATGATGATGCGCATGCCTGGCGTTTGGCAGTGACAGAGCAGGGATGTGGAGCTCTGTGTGTAAACACAGCGCTCCACGTCCTGTCAGGGAGAGAGGAGACCGATGCTGTGTCCCTTATACATAGGGACACAGCTCGGTTACCTCCCACAGTTAGAATCACTCACAGGGAATACATTTAACCCCTTCCTCGCCCCCTAGTGTTAACCCCTTTCCTGCCAGTCACATTTATACAGTAATCCGTGCATATTTATAGCACTGTTCGCTGTATAAATTTGAATGGTCCCAAAATAGTGTGAAAAGTGTCCGATATGTCCACCGCAATATCGCAGGCCTGACAAAAATCTCAGATCGCCGCCATTACTAGTAAAAAATTAAAAAATTTCATAAATCTATCCCCTATCAATATACGTTTATTGTTTTTTTTTTTTTACCAAAAATATGGAGGGAAGAAGTGGGGGGGGGGTTTAACAACAGGGGGGGGGGGGAATACATAGAGACCTAGGGAGGTGGGTGCTGAGGGGAGAAATGGCTGCGCTAACTATCAAGAGCATGCGTAGTCATCTGTAACTATACTTTTGTTTATATAATATATTAAAAAATAAATAATAATAATAATAAAACAAAAAAAAAAAAAGAGAAAAAAAAGAGAGAAAGAAGAAATAAAAAAAAAATGAGATAAAACAACTAAAATATATAGAATCACCCACAAATTATGCAAATCCGAGGTAGAAATATGAAGGGCGGAACAAAGATGAACCCCTCCAACACCTCAAAACCCTGGGTTAAGTCTGATGTGGGAAGAAAAAAAAAAACCCTTTCCTGCCAGTCACATTTATACAGTAATCCGTGCATATTTATAGCACTGTTCGCTGTATAAATTTGAATGGTCCCAAAATAGTGTCAAAAGTGTCCGATATGTCCACCGCAATATCGCAGGCCTGACAAAAATCTCAGATCGCCGCCATTACTAGTAAAAAAATTTAAAATTTCATAAATCTATCCCCTATTTTATAAGCGCTAGAACTTTTGCGCAAACTAATCAATATACGTTTATTGTTTTTTTTTTTTTTTTTTTTTTACCAAAAATACGTAGAAGAATACGTATCGGCCTAAACTGAGAAAAAAAAGTTTTTTTTTTTTTTTTTAAAGAATAGGATATTGTTATAACAAAAAGTAAGAAAATATTGTGTTTTTTGCAAAATTCTGTCTATCTTTTTGTTTATAGCGCAAAAAATAAAAACCGCAGAGGTGATCAAATACCACCAAAAGAAATCTCTATTTGTAGGGAAAAAATTATAAAAAATTTATTTGGGTACAGTGTTGTATGACTGCGCAATTGTCATTCAAAATGCGCCAGTACTGAAAGCTGAAAATTGGTCTGGGCAGGAAGGGGGCTTAAGTGTCCAGTAAGGAAGTGGTTAACGGTGATGTGCAGCGTTTGTTTTCTGCCACACATGGCATTTTTCTTTTAGGGGAAAAAGTTAAATTATGGTCTCATCTGACCAGAGCACCTTCTTCCACATTTTTGCTGTGTCTCCCACATGGCTTCTCGCAAACTGCAAATGGAACTCCTTATGGCTTTCTTTCAACAATGGCTTTCTTCTTGACACTCTTTTATAAAGGACAGGATTTGTGGAGTGCACAAAGAATGCCTCATACACACGATCGGAATTTCCGATGGGAAAAAGTCAGACGGAACTTTTTCATTGGATATTCTGACCATGTGTATGCCCCATCAGACTTTTTCCGTTGGAAATTCCGACGGACTTGGTGTGTCCGTGTGTTTGCAAGACGGCTTGAACAGAACTCCGTTGGAAAAACCCATCAGAGTTTATCCCGACGATGATTGTGTGTACAGGGCATAATAGTTGTACTGTGAACAGATTCTCCCACCTAAGCTGTGGATCTTTGCAGCTCCTCCAGAGTTACCATGGGCCTCTTGGCTGCTTCTTTGATGCTCTCCTTGCCGACCATGTCTTGGTAAGTTTGAAGTTGGGCCATACGCTTTCCATTTTCGGATGATGGATTGAACAGTGCTCCGTGAGCTGTTCAAAGCTTAGGATATTTTTTTAGAACCTAACCCTGCTTTAAACGTCTCCACAACTTTTATCTATGACCTATCTGATGTATTCCTTGTCCTTCATGGGCTGTTTGTTCACTAAGGTTCTCTAACAAACCTCTGAGGGCTTCACAGAACAGTTGTATTTATACTAAGATTCAGGGCTTTTTTTCTCAATCAATAGGTGCTGGAACTTAACCACAGCCCCCCAAAACCCCTCCCGCTACACACACCCTCCAAATCACATCAAATAGTGTGTGTGGCCAGTCAAATTTCACGAAAACAGTAGGAGGGTCTTAAAGGGGCATTAAATACCAGGATTGCATTACATACAGATAATAGAGCTGTCCCTTGTAAACACAGAAACCCGGCTTCTGTGTTTACAAGTGATTGTAGTGAACAGGCACCAAAGGGTCTGAGCCAGAGGTGGTGGAACTGAGTTCCACCAAGTTCCCCCTGAAAAAAAGCCCTGCTAAGATTACATTACACACAGTTGGACTCGATATTTTCTAATTGGGTGATTTCTGAAGGCAATTGGGTCCATTAGAATTTAGTTGGTATCAGAGTAAAGGAGGCTGAATACAAATGCACGCCACACTTTCAGATATTTGTAAAAATAAATTGAAAATCATTTTATTATTTTCCTTCCACTTCACATTTATGTGCCACTTTGTGTTGGTCCATCACATAATATCCCAATAAAATACATGTATGTTTTTTGGTTTTAACATGACAAAATGTGGAAAATTTCAAGTTCAGGTAGGGTTGTACAAACTCTGCAGGTAAAAATTGGGCTCATGCATATTCATAAAGCTGGTTTCAACAGTGATGACTGTTGCTGTCGGCAAAGCTGTGGGTCTAAGGAACCAGGATGCTGCAAGTAGCTCTGCATAAAGTTCTGTGTAGTTTTCCATTGCATGTAATTGCTGCAAACAGAGCTTGACATTCACATGAAACATGCAGTAGAAGACTTCATGTAACATACACTATTTAAGTTAACACTTTATTCATTCTGTAGAACTATTTGCATATCCAGCAATAAGGTCTATAAAACTAGTGATAACTACTGGATCACAGGTAAAAAAAAAAAGGGAAGCTACTACTAAGTAGTAGATGGCGAGAAAGAGACATGAATACTGTTGTGGTAGAAACGTTGGGGGTAAAAAGGTACGTTTTGTGGAGATAAGACAATTTTTTACTCTTCGATAGTGAGGGAAAGTACGTTCTGGACAGGACAGGTTTAATTTTGTGTTGAGTATTGCTGTCTGTGAGCAGTTATTGGTGGAAAGCAATAACGTTGGTTGTGCTCAGTTTAGGCCTGAAGTGCTGTGTAGGCAATTCAAACTTTATGCCGCGTACACACGATCATTTTTCGGCGTGTAAAAAACAAAGTTTTAAAACGTAATTTAAAATGATCGTGTGTGGGCTTTAAATAGTTTTTCTGGTTCTAAAAAACGACAACATTTTTTTTTCGAACATGCTGCATTTTTTAACAACGTTTTAAAGCAGAGTTCCACCCTTAAAATCACTTTTTTTCATTACATCCAGCATACTGGCGCCGAAAATAGCCGGTCCTAGTTCGGGTTTTTTCGGAGGGCGTGACGCGGCTATATACGGCGCCTGCGCAGTCAGCTCCTGGGTCTGTGCGCAGGCGCCGAGTAAAAGCCGAATGCTAATCGGCTGTTTCCGGAAGGCGTGACGCCTTATAGCGGCGACATTCCGCGGTGCGCCTGGAAATCAATGATTTGATATAAAGTAAGTACGCGCATTAAAAAAAAAAAAAACGTAATGAAAAAAAGTGATTTTAAGGGTGGAACTCCGCTTTAAATGATTTTCGGGTTGTAAAAAATAATCGCGTGTGGGTTCAAACCTGTGCATGCTCAGAAGCAAGTTATGAGACGGGAGCGCTCGTTCTGGTAAAACTACCATTCATAATGGAGTAAGCACATTCATCACGCTGTAACAGACAGAAAAGCGCTAATTGTCTTTTTACTAACACAAAATCAGCTAAAGGGTGATGTCATCCGAATGGAACTTCCCCTTTATATTGCCGTCGTACGTGTTGTACCTCACCTCGCTTTGCTAGAGCATTTTTTTTTAAACGATCATGTGTGGGCAACGTCGTTTTAAATGATGAAGTTGGAAAAAAAATAGTTATTTCTACATGCTGAAAAACGTTTTTTTTACATGAAGGTAGTACTTAGTGAAGGTAGTAGCTTCCTTTTTTTTTTTTTTAAACACAGCAGTAGAATTGCACCAAATTCTTAGGAAATCAATAGTGTAAGCAAAACCCTGGGCACAACCATGAACTTTGATGTGGTGATGACCAAGGCAGAGTGAGACAAAGCAAATCAATTTGTCCCCACGTGTAGCAGTAAATCTGTCCAATCTACACAGTCATCAGCTGTTAACCATGAACTTCCAATGCGTTTCATCAGGCGTAGGGATGGGCTCTGGTGTGTTCGCACACTCCACGTGCAGAGCCCACCAGGAAGCTGCGCTAATCACAGGCAGTGAGACATTTCCCGATCTCTGCAGCCGAGCATCGGCATCAGACTTGTCCCCAAAAGACTGAAAGCACAGCTGCTGTCATAACACTATATTTAAGAGGTTGCACTTAACTAGGATGAGGCCTTGTATGATTTTGGCTGATAATTATTCTAGTGGCATCACAGGCTGAACATTAATTCTGTACCTGAAAAGCTGGCATTATCATTTGTCAGCAACAGGTATGGTAAGGCTGCTTCTCTATTAACTACTTGAGATCCGCGCTACAGCCGAATGACGGCTCTAGCGCAGATCTAAATTGTCAACAAGCCGTCAATTGACAGAGCGCGCTGCGGGGAAACACTGTGTTGCCCGTGTCCCTTGGACACAGATCGCTAACGAACGGCCAATCAGAGTGGCCGTTTGCGATGCGATCTGTGCGGCCAATGAGAGATGATCTCATAGATCATCTCTCATTGCCGTTTTACATAGAGACAGCGTTCTGTCTCTGGAGAGCAGGAGACGAATCTGTGTCTCTTGTACATAGAGACACAGATCGGTCACCTCCCCAGTCACCCCCCCCCCCTCCCCCACAGTTAGAACACTATGCAGGGAATACATTTAACCCCTTCCTCACCCCCTAGTGTTAACCCCTTCAATGCCAGTCACATTTATACAGTAATTAGTGCATTTTTATAGCACCGATCGCAGTATAAATGTGAATGACGCCAAAAATGTGTCAAAAGTGTCCGATGTGTCCGCCATAACGTCGCAGTCCCAATAAAAATCGCAGATCGCCGCCATTTCTAGTAAAAAAAAAAATAATAATTCTGTCCCCTATTTTGTAGGCACTATAAATTTTGCGCAAACCAGACGCTTATTGCGATTTTTTTTTTTTTTTTTTTATACCAAAAATATGTAGAAGAATACGCATCGCCCTAAACCCCTAAACTGGGGTATTTATTATAGCAACAAGTAAAAAATATTGTATTTTTTTCAAAATTGTCGCTCTTTTTTGTTTATAGCGCAAAAAATAAAAAGCGCAGAGGTGATCAAATACCACCAAAAGAAAGCTCTACTTGTGGGGAAAAAAGGACGTCAATTTTGTTTGGTAGCCACGTCGCACGACCGCGCAATTGTCAGTTAAAGCGACGCAGTGCCGGAAGCTGAAATATCACCTGGGCAGGAGGGGGGTATAAGTGCCCAGTAAGCAAGTGGTTAATATACATCTATCTGTGGATCAGATTTCGAAAAATAATGGGGGTTCTCGGAATTAACACATTTTTGGCTCCACACAATATGTAGTGCGGTTGTTTGAACTCTAGACTGGCTCAGTTTTCATTTTTGCAGCTGGGAGACATTGAGCCGGAGCTCCCGATATGTAACATCTGGAACACCTGAAACGACATGCTGAACATGCAAAGCATGTGTGAGTCTGCCAGTACTATTCCCACAATACATTGCAAGAAGTGCTACATAATGAAATACAGAACCTTTTGCGTTATCAGACGTTTAGGAATCATTCTTTGACTTTATTTTTTAATTTACTCCCTGGTCATCTCTCACTTCGACTACTGCAACTCCCTTCTCATTGGCTTACCTCCACATAAGCTATCCCCCCTTCAGTCCGTCATGGATGCTACTGCCAGACTCCTCCACCTTACCAATTGCTCTGTGTCTGCTACTCCTCCCTGTCAATCGCTTCAATTTCTTCCACTCACCCAACTAATTCAATTCAAAATACTAACAACTACGTACAAAGCCTTCCACAACTCTGCCCGCAGCTACATCTCTAACCTAGTCTCAAAATACCAACCTAATCGTTCTTTTCATTCTTCTCAAGACCGCCTGTTCTCTAGCTTTCTTATCGCCTCCTCCCATGCTCACCCCCAGGACTTTTCCAGAGCCTCTCCAATCCTATGGGCCTCCTTACCCCAATCTGTCTGATTTATCTCCTACTCTAGCTTTAGCTAAATTGGCTTTTAGATGATCCCTGAAAACCCTTCTCTTCAGATAAGCCTATCCTACCCACACCTAATTGTATTTTCATTTTTTCCATCTGATCTCCCCCCATAGTTATTACCTTTTGTTCCACTTGACCCTCCCTTTTAGATTGTAAGCACTAACGAGCAGGGCCCTCTGATCCCTCCTGTATTGGTTTGTATTGTAACTGTACTGTCTGCCCACATGTTGTAAAGCGCTGTTGGCATTATGTAAACCCTGTATAATAATAAACTAACTTAAAGTTTAGGAATTGGCTTCCCCATCTCCCACTCAGAGAATTAAATGAACACCTTTTGCTTGACCTTACTCTATTGTTCTTCAGCACATACATATCCGTAGCCCAGTATATATAGTTAAAATCTATTAGTATTGGTTTTCTAGTTTGATTCTAACAGCTTTAAACAGCCCTAAATTTATTGCCCTGCTATTATTCTTGAGCAAGCATTGGAGAGTCTGAAGCTGGCCATACACTTCAGCTGGTTAAGCAGAATTTGTCAGAATTTTGATCCATGTATGGCCGTTCTCATTCAAGGGGGGTTGATCTAGTGTTTGACTCATACCTAGCAGGAATGTCGGTATATTTTTACTTGATCAGCACTTGCAGCCAGTGGGCTGTAGCGGAGGAGTCCCGCTGCCAGGATACAATAAGGTGGATTGCAGAATTCATAACATTTTTAGTTTTTTTGTTTTTTTTTGATCAACTGGTTAAAAAAAATCCATCCATGGGCAGCCTAAGGTGAAAGATGGTAACAAGTACTCCTAAACCCAGAAGTCTTGGTGCTTTTCAATAGATTTTGCAAGTTACAAAAAACTGTCTGAATACAGTGGTATGAAAGAACTTAGCTTTGACAAAGGTACTGCAAGGGTAAAAATGTGGCCATGCTAAAAAATGTTCAGGTGAGCGAAAGAGACCCGATACCCTGACTATATAGTAACATTGGATGTGGGATACAACTGTTATGAGTGCACCTCGCTGGACCACCCATGCATGTGATGCATTAGTGCAGGGCTGCCATCAGGCGGGTACAGGCAGTACACCTGTAAGGGGCCCGGGGGTACCAGGGGCCCGGAGGCCCCCAGATGGCAACCCCCCTTTTTTTATTTATTTTTTATAAAAAAAAAAAAAAAATGTAATACATTTTTAATTTATTTTTTATTAAAGGGACAATTTTTTTTCTTAGAGGCCCGGAAGTCCCCAGGGCCCCCGGATGACAAGCCCCCTTTTTTTTATAATCTTTTTTATATATATTTTTTATTTGTATTTTTTTTATATAATATATATATATATATATATATATGTATGTATGTATGTATGTATGTTATTATTGTTAAAGGGCCCAAAGGTCCCCAGGGCCCCGAATGGCAACCCCCCTTTTTTTTTTTTTACACACATATATATATAAAATACACATATATAAAATACACAGCTGTGGCCAAAAGTTTTGAGAATGGCACAAATATAATATTTTCACAAAGTCTGCTCCTTCAGTGTTTTGGGATATTTTTGTTATATTTTACTATAATATACTGAAGTATAATTCCAAGCATTCCAGAAGTGTCAAAAGCTTTTATTGACAATTACATTAAGTTTATGCAATGAGTCAATATTTTCAGAGTTGACCCTTCTTTTTCAAGACCTCTGTCATTCACCCTGGCATGCTGGCAATCAACTTGTGGGCCACATCCTGACTGATAGCAGCCCATTCTTGCAGAATCAATGCTTGGAGTTTGTCGGAATTTTTTTTTTTTTTTTTGTTCACCCGCCTCTTAAGGATTGACCACAAGTTCTCAATGGGATTAAAGTCTGGAGAGTTTCCTGGCCATGGACCCAAAATTTGATGTTTTGTTCCCCAAGTCACTTAGTTATCTCTTAAGCCTTACGGTGAGGTGCTCCATCATGCTGGAAAATGCATTGTTCCTCACCAGACTGTTCTTGGATGGTTGGGAGAAGTTGCTCTCGGAGGATGTTTTTGTCTCATTCTTTATTCATGGCTGTGTTCTTGGGAAAATCTGTGAGTGAGCCACTCCCTTGGCTGAGAAGCAACCTCACACATGAATGGTCTCAGGATCCTTTACTGTTGGCATGACATATGAATGGTGGTAGTGCTCACCTTTTCTTCTCCGGACAAGGGTTTTTCCAAATGCCCCAAACAATTGGAAAGGGGATTCATCAGAGAAAATTACTTTACCCCAGTCCTCAGCAGTCCAATCCCTGAACCTTTTTCAGAATATCAGTCTGTCCCTGATATTTTTCCTGGAGAGAAGTGGCTTCTTTGCTGCCCTTCTAGAAACCAGGCCATCCTTAAAAAGTCTTTGCCTCACTGTGCGAGCAGACACACTCACACCTGCCTGCTGCCATTCCTGAGCAAGCTCTGCATTGGTGGTGCCCTGACCCCGCAGCTGAATCGCAGTGGAGATGGTCCTGGCACTTGCTGGACCTTCTTGGGCGCCCTGAATCCTTCTTCATAAATGCAGTGGAAATGTTTTTTTTATGGGATTAAGTTCATTTTAATGGCAAAGAGGGACTTTGCAATTAATTGCAATTCATCTGATCACTCTTCATAATATTCTGGAGTATATGTAAATTGCCATCATAAACACTGAAGCAGCAGACTTTGTGAAAATTAATATTTGTGTCATTCTCAAAAATTTTGGCCACGACTGTATATATATAATATAATTTTTTTTATAAAGGGCTCAGATGGCCCCATGTGGCAAACCCCCACTTTTATTTTATAAATGATTTTTTTTTTTTTTTTTTTGTTTATATAATTTGTTTTATTTATTTTTTTATTAAAGGGGCCAGAGGTTTATTTTATTTTATTTTTATTAAAGAACCCAGAGGTCCCAGACGGCAACCCCCCTTTTTGTAATTTCTTTTTATAAAAAAAAAATATTAAAGGGCCCAGAGGTCCCAGGGGCCACATATGGCAACCCCCCTTTTTTAAAAATAAATATATATGGTCTGGAGAGGCCTATCCATGGAGGGACGCACAGACTTCTACAGGCTACACAATGACACCCTGACTGCCATTAGGTATTGGGATGAAATCCTATGACCCATTGTCAGACCCTACACTGGTGCAGTGGGTCCTGGGTTCTTCCTGGTGCATGACAATGCCCAGCCTCATGTGGCGAGAGCATGCAGCCAGTTCCTGGAGGATAAAGAAATTGATACCTTGGATTGGCCCCCACGCTCACCTGACTAATTCCAAAAGAACACCTCTGGCACATTGTTGCGGTCCATCCGGTGTCGCCAGGTTGCACCTCAGTCTGTTCAGGAGCTCAGTGATGCTCTGGTCCAGATCTGGAAGGAAATACCCCAGGACATCATCCGTCGTCTCATTAGGAGCATGCCCTGATGTTGTCAGGCATGCATACAAGCACTTGGGGGCCATACAAACTACTGAGGACCATTTTGAGTTGATGCAATGAAATTGCAACAAAATGGACTAACTTGCTGCATCATTTTTTCACTTTGATTTTTGGGGAGTCTTTGAATTCAGTCCTTTGTAGATGGATAATTTTATATCAAATGATGTGCCACTCAAGCCTGTCAGTTTGTATGCACTGCAGATATTACTGTGTTGTATAAGCCATCTCCCTTCGAGCACTGTACGATGTTGAGCTTGTCTATTGTTTTTATTGAACATTTTAGACAAAAAAACAGACAAACAATTTAAAAAAAAATGATGTGCCACTCTTTCATTACTAACACATTACCCAGTCCATATCAGTATAGACATCCAGCATGAGATTTTTGCATGTTTTCAAAGTGCTCCTTTAATTTTTTGAGCAGTGTATATTGCAGTGTACAGGTTTCTTTACAAGTGGTTTCACATTGCCCCTATTCTCTTTCCAAGTTCTTTACTAAAAATGCATGTAAACCCTAAATAAATGTTTTCAGTGTATTTGACTTGCTGTATACATACTTTTTTAGCACAAAGGGTGTTTTTTTTTAAATCTCTTGCAACATTTCTTTCCTGGACATCCTGCCAGTGACAGCACTTCCTATTTTAGGCTGATGTTAGGGCTACTGCCCTTCAGTTAGCTGCAATGTTGTCACTCTACTGTGTGTAAAAGTAAAAAGTCACAAATTTGGGCTTGTCAACAGAACAGGAATAGAGAGGAAATCTAGTTCTACTGACCCTGGTAACAACCAGGTATACCCTCATTTTGAGAAAGATATCCTCTCATTTTCTGTTTTGGCTATAGAACAGGAAGTGCAGGCAAATCTCCCCAATGGGGTGCGGATGCTATAAAAACTGACAGGAGGTATAACCAAATAAAAAAAAAGCAAAAAATAAAACTTTTTATAGTTCTGCTTTAATGTTTCTATTTACTTTTACCTGAATTTTTTCAGTTAGGTTTAAAATCCCCACTTTGGTATTTCCCTATGGTTGGTGATGGAGGCAGCTGTTCTTTTCATTAGCAGTAGCAAAGATTAGGTTACATCGCTCTGCTACAGATTTAGATGCAATGGGAAGTTGCCACAATAGAAGTCAAACAGCGCTTGCATGTGTATTTGCTGTGCCCAAAACTGGGCTTCTATTAGTTTTTTGTTTTTTTAGCATCATTACATAGTTGTTATATATTAGTCAAAGGAACAATTTGCCAAACAGACAGAATATAGAAATTGGCCTTGATCAGGGAAGCCTGTGTTCCCATTTACGATTGTTGGCTAGACAAAGGGGGTTATTTAAGAAAGGCAAATCCACTTTGCACTACAAGTGCAAAGTGCACTTGAAATTGCACTGAACGTGCATTTGGAAGTGCAGTTGCTGCAAATCTGAGGGGTAGATCTGAAATGAGGGGAAGCTCTGCTGATTTTTATCATCCAATCATGTGCAAACTAAAATGCTGTTTTTATTTTCCTAGCATGTCCCCCTCAGATCTCCAACAAGTGCGATTCCAAGTCCATTTTCTGTGCAATTTCAAGTGCGCTTTGCAGTTGTAGTTTGCACTTGTAGTGGATTTGCCTTTCGTAAAACAACAAAAAAAAAAAAGGTAACCTTTTTTTGTATTTTAAAATCCTTTTAACATGCTAAAGCATTGGATTATATGTATCGGTCAAATTAAATGTAGTGCTAATATAAACTACTCGTGCAGTATGTATGTGTACATTTATATACGTGTGTATGTATGTATGTGTGTATATGTGTGTATATATATATGCCACTAGGGCAGAGATATGCAATTAGCGGACCTCCAGCTGTTACAGAACTACAATTCCCATGAGGCATAGCAAGACTCTGACAGCCACCAAACTAGGGTGTCCTGTAATGCTAGTGGCCACTCTCTTACTTGAAATCTTGCGTCCTCTGTCATTGCAGTGGTACATCTCTTCCAATCAGAGAACACTTTACATTCATTTAGCAAACGCAAAGCATTCTGTGAATGGCACCCATGCCCAACAGCCGACCTCCCTGTGTTCATGATGCAGGAGAGCAGCCTCTCTGTACAGGACCCAAAAGCAAGTGAAGGTCACTGGAGTAGCTGTGATTTTCATCTTTCAGGGGCACTTGCCCAGGGCTGTTACTGATCAAAATGTTTGTGTTCGATTAATCGATTGTTTTTTTAATCGATTAATCGACTATTTTCGATTAATTGTAACGCACATACAGATCCAACTACTTTTAGCTGATCTCCTTGCAGGCCGATTCCCAGTGCAGCTTCAACCACTGGAGAAGGGGATAGCAGGATACAAAACACACAAAGGCAGCGCTCGATGGGAATAGCATTAAAACTTTTATAGTCTTCGAATAGGTAACAAAATAAATATTGCACTGGAGATAAAATCTATGTAGCTACATAAACTGTAAAAATGGTGCGAGTAATATCAAATGGTACCAAAAGCAGTCATAGAAACATGTAGCTAAGTATGATACTGGTATAAAAATGTGTACAACGATACCACTGCTGAATCCAGATGGGGAGGGGTTACCATCAGTTCGTCGGCATGTAGATGTCCCGTTAAGGGAACTATCACAACTCCCAGTGGATGGTTGTAGAATCCCAGGTTGATAGAGGGAAGTGATAGAGGGAAGTGATAGAGGGAAGTGATAGAGGGAAGTGATAGAGGGAAGTGATAGAGGGAAGTGATAGAGGGAAGTGTAACAGCCCTTGCGTGTGGCAGATAGTAAGGTCCCGCCGGCATGCAGATATGAAGGCACAGCAAAGGAGCCCTTCAGACGGACACGACAAGCCCTGCCGGTGTCTGTGACGTCACCGGATCTCCGACAGAACTCCCTGAAGGCCTAGAAGCCGGCGGAGAGGTGAGTACCAATCAAAAGAATTTTAATCGTTGAAAAAAATTAAAGATTAATCGATCAATTAAAAGTTAATTTGCACAGCCCTACATTTACATAGTTGTTTTTTTTTTTTAACATATTCAAAGTCAATAGTCACATGTCGGTTCACAACTTATTGCATAAGAAACAAAAATGTACAAATAGTGTACATTACATACATCTGTACAGTATTCGGACTATAATCATATCCTATATAGCAACAAACAAAACAGAAGAGAACAAGGCTAACAGATCTAGCCAGGAGAATATTCCCACCCAGACCTGTGAGGGGGGGGGGGGGGAATGAAGGAGAAGGGGAGAAAGGGCAGGAGATCACCAAAGGGCAATAAAAAGGGGGGGGGGTCATTTGCATAGTTACATGGTAACTATTGCCTGGAATTATTCTTTGGTACTGCTGGACCTGTGATAGGCACTCATCAAGAGTGCTACCTCCTCTATTCAAAGAAGCTGTACTTGTAGCTTCCAGCAATGGAAAAGTGCTCTATACATGGAGGACAGATGGATGAATAAATTGTCCATCTCCTCCATTTTTAGAGAGCTTTCACATGGCTGGCCAGGTAAAAACATCAGGTGGTTGAGATGCTGTTTTACAACCCCTCTGATTGCCCACCTACAAGCGTGCAGCCATTCTGGGTTGTACACATACCACAGCCGCAACGCTTTGTTTTGCGGCCATTGCAAAGATTTTGCCCTCTGTCAAATTGACCTATTCAAGTTAATTGGGTTCAGTCACAACCATGGGCCAAACAATTTACCCATGATCGGTGCATGATATTTACATACAAAACCCAAATTTGGCATTGCAGGTGATTGGTTATCCTTTGCAAAGTGCAATTTTGGCAAATTCTCTTGCAAAGTGAGCAGTCTTTTTGCCTTTAGTAAATCAACCATATTGTTTCCTAAAACCTATTCATATGTTATATACACGGTCCCTTATTTTTTTTAGCAAGCTCCCGCCAACCTGCCGCAGTATGACGGTGCCTGGTCATCAAGCTGTTAAGGAGGTAGAGAAGTTGGGTGCAATGCAAAAGCGGTTTTTGATTTATTTTAGTTTACATGCATTCTCTGAATTTAATGACGGCAGGAAATAAATGCAGGCAAACATCATGAGATGTCTTCTGTGCCATTATCTTAACTTAATGCGCACCTGTGTTCAGTTATTGGACCTCAAAATAGCTTTGTACAATGGATTAAATCGGGTTGTCGACTCTAATTATTGTATTTAAAAATAGTACTGCTGTGTGCTGTAATTTCATAATGCATTTCATCTAGCATCCAACTCAGTTGTTACTCTGTTACATTTTCTTTTCAATTGCCTCTCTTAGTCCTCGTAGGCAGGGAGAAGGGTGTGGTAAAACAAGCGGATGTATGCACAAGTAGGAGTACCACTGCTATGCTTCTGATCCTCCTCTTCTGGGTTCCCCACCAGCGATCCTAGCTTCCATCATACCCCCCCCCCCACCCTCGTCAACATTGCTAAACGCATAAAAATTCATTAAGGTGGAAAACCCTGAAGCCGTGTACACACGACCAGTTTTCTGTCAGGAGAGATTTTGGCTGGGAAAACAGGCCGTGTATGCTTCCTCGCAGTTTTCCCGACAGCAAAATTGCCAGGAATCCCGGCGGGAAAATGGAGAACCTGCTTTCTATTTTCCCGCCGGGATTTCCAGTGGTTTTAAACCTGGCAGTTTTCCTATGGGGAAACACTGCGAGGAAACATACACATGGCCGGGATTCCAACGCTCTCCTGCAGTTTTCCAAACGTGAAATCCGGCCATGTGTACACAGGGAAACTGACTTTATAAACGGACTTCATACCACCGGGAATGCCGGTCGTGTGTACAAGGCTTAAAACTCTACAACTCCTTTAAAGAGAAAGTAAACCCTGATGGGTTTAACTTCCTCTTTGTTACCTGCAGAAGAAGCTCGCAATGTCACCGCTGTGTAATCGCGTCCAGAGCTGGAGTTCGCGGGAATCGTGCCCTTTCTTCAGTGCGCATGCTGCCGATGATGCCAGCGTATATGGTGAAGAACTCCCAAACCGTAGATGTTTAGGAGATATTTCCAGCACCTACAGGTAAGCCTTATTATAGGCTTACCTGTAGGGAAAAGTGGTTGTACAGGGTTTACAACCACTTTAAGGCAGTTCTGAAGGCAAAGGGGGGTTCAAACCGGTACTAGCAAAGTGTACCTAATAAAGTGTCTGGTGAATGTATGTGCCCTAACATAAATAAACATTGTTCTCCCATGCTCACCTTGTCCTGCAGCGGGAGCCATTGTGCTAGTTGCATGCAGTTCCCATGCTAAGAACATTCAGCACAGAGATTCTAGTGCCAGAATAAACTAATCAGTTAAATGTTCCCTTCTATATTTATACTTAATGATAGTACATGATGTTGGATAGTATAACTCCAGCCAAAACTTTATTTTCTAGTTTTTATAATAAATTAGAGAAGGGTTTACAAATTGTGTTGGGTTTTTACTGGTGTCCGCATAAGAAGAGAAAGTGGTGGGGAATCCAACATTTTACATTGTTCTCTGGAAAGGCGAGAGAGTGCTTCTAGATCAGGGGTGGCCAACCAGTGGCCTGGGGGGCCACATGTGGCCCGCGAAGCCCTCTGATGTGGCCCGCGGCCTCCTACTCTGGAATGGCGGGTTGGCAAGCCCAGATTGCAGGTTGCCGCTCTGCCATACCACAGCATCAGTGTTGTGAATGAAACTGGTGGTAGAGGAAGAAAGTGGCTGCAGAACAGAGCCCCATAAGCTGATGTTTCCTCTACAGCGCCAGTTTTGCCACAGGCGGAGTCTATGGCAAAGTTCGGCTAACCTGCAGGATAAGACACAGGTGCATTACGCTGAACCCGCGGTGTGGGTAAACCGCAGCACATCAGTTGAAAGCAGTCTTGGGCCCTTTTCACATGATCAGCCCGACCAAACGGGACCCTTAATTCACCTTTACCGAGCGACAGATGTCTGTTTATGCCCGCCTACCTTCAATCAAAAAAACAGAAGGGAATTCGACCCCTTCCATATGTGCAGATCGGAGAGACCATATAGTAGCCGTGACCTGTCACCTGCCCGCTCCGCTCATTGTGGCCCATGACTGGTTACCGAGTTGCTTAAGTGGCCCACGCTATTCAAAAGGTTGGACACCCCTGCTCTAGATGGAAGAAGCACAAGGGAATCTGTAATGAGCATTTGAAGAAAGTTTTATCTCATACTGTGTCTATTTGACAATTGTCAATAAGTTACAGTGAATTAGAAAGAAAACTGTAACAAGTACTTCCAGGTATGAAAGTTCAGTCCCTCTTCATTGAATATAAAGGAATCCCAAAGCAATCAGGTTTACAAAGATTTTTGTAATGTGTTGGCAAATTTCAGCCTGCAACGTCCACCTTCTGTATACACTGCCGAACCTAAATATAGCTCAATTGATTGTATGATCTATACCTTGCATGCTATTTTTAGTCCAGTTGCAATTACAAGTGTGCAATGTCCCCATTACTTAGATTATGTAAAATCTAAGAACAAAAATGTAATGTGTAACAATACTGAGGTCTGAGGAACACCAAATTGAGTTTAATAAATGAGGAGTATAACTCCTCATACTTTGATATAAAATAAATGGTGACCAAATTATCAGATCGAACAGTTCAGCTTTAAAGGGGTTGTAAAGGTTTGTTTTTTGTTTTCTAAATAAGTTTCTTTAACCGCTTAATAACGGCCGCTTACAGTAGCAATTATTTGCTTATTTTGTACTATAAAGGGCTAATTTTTTTATTTTTTTTTAACCCTCATTATGTTACTAATTGTCTTATGCCGCGTACACACGGACGTTTTTTGCGATGAAAAAAAACGTCGTTTTTTAAAACGTCATTTAAATTGATCGTGTGTGGGCAAAACGTCGTTTTTTGTCTTAAAAAAAACGACCAAAAAAAATTCCAACATGCTTGAATTTTTTGTGTCGTTTTTCAAAACGTCGTTTTTTGTTTCACAAAAAGTCACCGTGTGTAGCAAAAACGTCGTTTAAAACAACGTTTTT
The DNA here is from genome assembly GCA_029574335.1 of Rana kukunoris. Classification (NCBI taxonomy): domain Eukaryota; kingdom Metazoa; phylum Chordata; class Amphibia; order Anura; family Ranidae; genus Rana; species Rana kukunoris. The sequence goes on along the minus strand of CM056049.1, from coordinate 635,601,589 downwards.
CAACCCGCGCATGCCCAGAAGCTAGTTATGAAGCGAGCTTCAATGGAAAAGTGTGGTGAACGTAACCTCGTTTTTTGTGAAAAAAACGATGGTGTGTATGCAACATCGTCTTTGAAAGTGACGTTTCAAAAACGTCGTTTTTTACTTCACAAAAAACGTCGTTTTTTTTCATCGCAAAAAACGACCGTGTGTACGCGGCATTAGGCCTGGTTCACACTATGAGGTTTTTTTTTGCTGAAACGCACTACAGTTTATTTACATGGTTTCCTATGGGGCACGTTCACATCTATGCTTTTTCCAGTTGCTGTGTTATTTGGAAAAGGGTCAAGGACTTTTTTCAACGCAAAATGGTGCTTTCTTTGGTTCAATATACTTCAATGGAGAAGCTGCAGAAAAGCATGTAATGCGGTTTTGCAGCAATTTGTGTTTTTTTTTTTTTTTTTTTTATCTGCCCAACAACAAATTGGTTAAAAAAATGCAAATGCACAAATTGCAGCAAAATCACATGCGCAAAAATCAAAACACACAGCAAAATGCGTTGCGTTTTTTAGAAAGGGTCTGGGATTTTTTCCCACTGCAGTTTGCATTTTGTGTGTAATAGACTTCAATGGAGCTGCACCAGAAAATGCATTCTCCAGAATGAAGTAATTGTGAAAATTGTTCCCGATACCGATGTTAATGCTATCGGCAACTAAGGATGAGCTCCGGCGTGTTCGCACAGTCCACGTGCAGAGCCCACCAGGAAGTCGGCACCGTGCTGCGCTAATCACAGACAGGGAGACATTGTCCCGATGCTCGGCTGCAGAGATCGGGAAATGTCTCGCTGCCTGTGATTAGCGCAGCCCGGTGCCGACTTCCTGGCAGGCTTTGCCCGTGGACTCTGCGAACACGCCGGAGCACATCCTTATCGGCAACACATCGATTTATACACCTTTTAAGCATCATTTCTTATCGGTTGTGTATCTTCATTTTTGGGTTGGCTATCTGTTTGTATTGGTTACTATGTGTACAGAGGGTGTTGCAATTGTTTTATATCCAAGTTTTTAATTGTTGGAGAAATAAAATACAGTATTTATATTTTTGTGCCAATAAAGTCCACCTTGCTTGTTCAATAGTGTTCCTATTTCTTTTTGCATGCCAATATAAAACATCCTGTCCTAAGGTGGCAACAATGCACCATCATATTACGATGCACCGTGCAGAATGTGAGCATTGCTGCTGTCCTGATTTGATCTACAAACATCCCCCCCTGTCTATATTATGTACTGTATAGGGGAGTCGTTTTGTAGTTCACAGAAGAAATCTGGCAAAACTGATAAGTTTTAGATAAGAAGTTACAAGGGCATTGGAATTCTAGCAAGATAAATGGGCAGAACATGTTCTTGGCCTTAAAAAAAAAAGAAAACTGGTAAGTTGCACATTACTCAATTTGTATTCTTTCGTTTGAAAAGATAATCCCCTAAACTGCTACAAAAAAAAGCATGTTGTAATCTGTGTTATACGCAGGAAGTCAGTCCGCGTCAAAAAGAGTTTGGGATAATCAACAGTGCAGTCTGCACACCTGACCACATGAATATACAGTCCACACAGTCTCCATTACAACTGACTAGATACACTTTACCCTGCAGTCCCAGCATAATGAATGGGATCCACAGTGCCTGCAATGCCAGGCCAGAAATGGTGACAAATTTCAATAATTGCTCTATCTGCTCTTAAACTTTTAGGTTGTATTTTTTTTATTTTATTTCATGCAAACTTCATTACAGGTGCGGTTGTTGGCTGTTTAAAACCTAAACCTGACCCGACGAACACCAAAAAGATTACCCAGGTCTATTCAATGTGGATTTATCCTTTGTGCCTGGTACACAGATAATAGGGGAATAAACGAGCATGGCCTGTATGAAAAGCCCTTTGTCCCTGGCAGCAGATCCGTCATGCAGATGTGTAAGCCAGGAATTTGTTGTTTGGAAGGAGCAGCGATAACATTTTCATTTGATGCGTCCTCGGAGCGCTGCGTAATGAAGTTTAAATTACACAGCAAGACCACCCAGCCCCTTCGCTTATTGAAAGTTGCTGAGATGCATTGTTTTTTTTTTATTCATTGGTAGCACACTTAAAGCGGAGGTTCACCCTTAAATCTCTATATACTGTTATATCCAGCATACTGCTGACATCCACAGTATGCTGGATTTGCTGGATTTTTTTTTTCGGGCTGTACTTACATTTTTTTCTTGTTTTCACCCGACTTCCGGGTTCTCGATCCCCCCCCGGGGAGTAGGCGTCGCATAAATGATTGACGTGCGAAAATTTCAGACGAGGACTCGGCACTTTACGGCGCCTGCGCAGTCAGCTCTACGCGGCAGGCGCAGGCGCCGTATAGCCCAGTAAAGAGCCGAGTCCCCGTCGGATATTTTTGGAGGCGATGACACGCTTTACCCGCACGTCAATCATCTCCTGGGAGGATCATCACTCACTCCCAGAAGACATTGCGCAGAGCTCCCCGTCGGGGAAAAGGAGCGACACGCCCACTCCCCGCAAGGAAGAAGACCCGGAAGTGCAGCTGAAGACAGGTAAGTGTACACATTGAAAAAAAAATGACAACGCTACAAGCCTTTATTAAGGCTGCAGATAGAGTAGCAAAAAAGTTATTTTTGAGGGTGAACCTCCGCTTTAATGCTGTGTACAGCAGCTGGATGGGGAATACCAACCTGTTAATATCTACTGAGCACTTATCAAAGATGTGTTTTCTGGACCCCACATTGAGAATGTTTTGGAACAATCTGAGACTGATTTCTGTATGGTTATTGTTATGTCCCCTGGACGTTCTGTGTCTCTCAGGTGCTGCTAGCAATGCTGCCAGTATCTGCTCAGCAAGTTACACACACAGGCCGATGTACTACTTAACCACAGCAGGTTTATTACTCAGAACATTATGGCATTCTTACATGGAGGAGTCTTATTCCAAACAGCTTCTGTCCTTATCAGATGTAATCCCTTCTCAGCCTCATGTGTCTGCTTCCAGTTCCCCTCACACACTGTCCGACTTCCTGGTACAGCTCCTCCTCTCCCATCATGCATCAGGAGAAAGAGGGTAAAGGTCACAGTGATCTATTACAGACATCACAGTTATCAAGTAGATTCTAGCTGTCCAGCTACTGCATCAATCAAGGATTGAAATTTACACTATGTTCACACCTATGCCTTTTTACATGCATTTTGCAGAAATGCACAACAGTCCATTTAACATGGTTTCATATGGTAGTAGTCACATATGTGCGTTTTGCAGCACTGCGTTTTTTGGAAAGGGTCTGGGACTTTTTTCCCACTGCAGTTTGCATTTTGCATGTAATAGACTTTAATGGACTTCTTATTTTACCACTGTGTATAGATGGTTGCTAAGCAGGGAGTCGGGAAGCCAGCCATGCGTCCTTAACAACCGATGAGTAATAGCTGTCAGCGGGGTTCCCCACTGAAAGCTAAGTGGGGAAAAAATAAATAAAAAATTCTGGCAAAAAACAGTGTGGGGGTTCCCACAGGTCCATATTGGGGCCTTCAGTTCTAGTATAGATACGGAGGGGGGCCCCCCACACAATTTTTTTTTTTTTTTAAATGGCGTGGAGTCCTGCCCAAAGTTCATATCGGACCCTTTTTCGAGCATGTCGGCAGATCAGGAAAGGGGGGGGGACAAGCGAGCCATACCAGGCCGCATGCCCTCAACATGGGGGGCAGGAAGGGCTCTGTGCCCTCCCCCCCCCCCCAAAGCACCTTGTCCCCATGTTGAAGAGGACAAGGGCATCCCCAACCGGTGATTGTCGGGGTCTGTGGGCTTATCAGAATCTGGCATCCCCCCTTTAAGAAGGGGGACCCAGGATCCCACTCCCTACATCGTACCCCTACCCATTAACCAAAAAAGCAGGGTTTTTTTTTGCAAATTGTTTTGTCAGAATTTTTTTTTTTTTTTTTACATTCAGCTTTCAGCTGATGACTCATCGGTTGCTAAGGACACAGCAGTCAGCTTCCTGACCCCCTCCTTAGCAACCAGCTACATACAGTGTGCTTTACAGTGCATATTAAAGAGGGGAAGTAAAACGCAAAACGCATCAACACAGCCGCATAGATGTGAACCTAGACTCAGCCTTAAACAGCTGAGTTCCCATTGCAGGATGATTGAGCAACACCTCCTTTCACACAGCGCACAGGAACAGTGCTGAGGCTGTCAATCAACTGGAGCTCCCTCCCCTGTCACCTTCTCTTGGCGTCCGGGAAACTTTTCAGAAGTGACTCATGCTAAAAGCAGAGGAAGGAAGCTGCAAACAAGTGACACTCATTGCTCTTAATTGACAAGGACACATTATATAAGGATATGCTTTGTTTATTTTCATGGCTGAGGTTTACAACCACTTTACTAAATCATGAATTGTTTTTATATGTAGCTATTCTAAGTATTTGAACTGGTCTTTAATAGCTGCTTCTCGCAGTCCCTTGTACAGCAGCAATCAGACAGGGCGAGTGAGGGGCAACGCACAAGGTTGTGCCAAGGGCAGACACCGCCTGAGACAGCCATTTTAACTGATGGTCTCTTGGCGGCTACTAGAATGCTGGCGGCCAGACCACTCATTATCCATGTTACCTAGGATAATGGCAGCAGGGCCACACAAAGGCATTGGTTGCTAGAACCGGCCCTAAGGCGGAAATCAGTTGGGCATTACTCAATGCTATTTTTTCATCTTATACCTGTAGTACAGGAACATGGGTCTTGCCATACAAAATACAAAGCCAAGAATTAAAAATTCTCTGCTAAGAAACTACATGTAGCATAGTTCTGGTTTTTAATCCACTGGCCTAGTCATCTGTCAGTATGCTGGGAATCACACTGTAACCAATTAATGAACATCTGTTATGTTTTAAACCCTGAATTTCTAAAAGTACCAGGCAGTACAAAAGGCTCCCTTCTGATATCGGCTTCATTGTGATTTCTTGTGTTTATAATGTGTTCTTGTTTTCAAGACCTTGGCTTCATCCATAAATACTGAAGGAAAGAAAGTGTTTCTGTTTCCCTTTGCAGTCAGCCAGTTTCTTGCTCTAATATGGTTAGAAAATGAAAAATGGTTTTCTATGACTAGCACCTCCACAGTTTTAAAAGGCAAATTCAACCAAATAGCTGGTTATACTGCAGACACATGTCGGGCCAGATCCACAAAACTTTTTCGGCGGCGTATCTCCAGATACACCGCCGTAATTTCACATCTCCGCCGTTGCATCTTTACGGCGATTCTGAAAGGCAGTTACGCCTACATTTTACCAAGATACGACCGGCGTAAGTCTGTTACGCCGTCGTATCTTGGTTGCATATTTACGATGGCCGCTAGGGGCGCTTCCGTATATTTTCCTCGTTGAATATGCAAATGAGCTAGATACGCCGATTCACGAACGTACTTGCGGCTGGCGCATTTTTTTACGTCGTTTGCGTAAGGCTTTTTCCGGCGTAAAGTTACCCCTGCTATATAGAGGCGTACGCAATGTTAAGTATGGACGTCGGGACAGCGTCAAATTTTCCGTCGCTTGCGTAAAACGTTCGCGAATGGGGCTTTGCGTAAGTTACGTTCACGTCGAAACCAATGAGTATTTGCGGCGTAATTTTAGATGTTAGAAACTTATTTTACGTGGGGTTGATTACCATACTACACGCCCACTCCAAGCCTACTTTTGAATTACGCGGGCTTACACCGTCCCATTTACGCTACGCCATCGTAACTTAGGACGCAAGTGCTGTGTGAATACGGCACTTGCTTCTTTAAGTTGCGGCTGCGTAGCGTAAACAAGATACGCTACGCCCGCACAAAGATACGCCGATCTTTGTGGATCTGGCCCGTAGAGTCTATCGGTATTTTCATCCACAATTCACACAACTTTAAAGCCTCGTACACACGATAAAAATATTGTATGAATAATTGTTAGTTTTTGTTGTTTTTTTTTTTTGCATGCTTAACCACTTCAGCCCGGAAGGTTTTACCCCCTTAATGATGACAGAGCATTTTTTGCAATGCGGCACTGCATCGCTTTAACTGACATTTGTGTGGTCGTGCGATGTTGTACCCAAACAAAATTGATGTTCTTTTTTCCCCACAAATAGCGCTTTCTTTTGGTGGTAGTTGATCACCTCTGTGGTTTTTATTTTTTGGGCTATAAACAAAAAAGGTCTACAATTTTTTTTGCTTTAATACATATCTAAAGAAAATATGTATTCATCAGTTTAGGCTGATATATTTTCTTCCACATATTTTTAGTTAAAAAATCGCAATAGGCATATATATTGATTAGTTTGTGCAAAAGATATTGTGTATACAAACTACAGGATAGATTTAGGGACTTTTATACATTTTTTATTTTACTGGTAATGGTGGCGATCTGTGAATTTTAGCAGGACTGCGACATTGCGGCGGACAAATCTGACCCCAAATTATACTTTTTAGGGACCAGTGACACTATTAAATTGACCAGTGCTAAAAAAAATGCACTGGTCAATGTAAAAATTACACTGGCAGAGAGGTGGTTAACACTAGGGGGCGATCTATGGGTTAAGTGTTTTCTAACTGTAGGGGGATAGGTTTACTTAAACAGAGATCAATGTTCCCGATGACAGGGAACAAAAGATCTTTCATGTCACTAGGCAGAACAGGGAATTGCCTTGTTTGCATAGGCAGTTCCCTGTTCTGCCTCTCCTCGTCGCAATTGCGGGCCGCCGGCGGACATTAAGCATGCGGGCGCCTGCCCACTATACTGCTTTGGCGGACTTGCGTACAGGTACGCCAGTTTGCGCAGGAGAGCTATTCTGCAGACGTATATCTGCGTGAGTAGGTCGGTAAGTGGTTAAAATAAATTGGAATAACCACTGTAAATGTGCAGATACCGGGTGGGAAGTTTTGAATTTATCACAATTGTTTAAAATCAATGATCTGGATTCTAGACAATCAACATAAATGAAGGGAATACATGGGAAGTTAGTACAGTGTAAAAAAGATACACATATTAAATCAACAAACGCCTACATGTTCCTTTATATATAATATCCGGTAATTATAACAAAGATTAAGGACTAATGTATACGGGATATACAAAGAAAGGGATTATATATTCAATGGATAATATGAGTAGATGTAATTAACAAAGGAACAGATCCACATTGTATCTAAAATTCATTCCTGATGGTATCCTGGTTTGGAGATTAAGGCCCGGATTCATATACATCGGCGCATATTTATGCCGCCGTAGCGTATCCCTTTTACGCTACGCCGGTGCAGCGCGGAGAGGCAAGCATGGAATTCACAAAGCAAATGCTCCCAACTCTGCGCCGGTGTAGCGTATATTTCGTAGGCGCAAGTGGGCTGGAAGTGGGCGTGATCGATGTTAATGAAGCATGACCCCATGCAAATGATGGGCCGGGTGCCAGACAAGTACTTAAAATGAACTGCGCATGTGTCGGGACATGGACGTATCCCCGTGCACATGCGCCCAACCACGTAGGAACAACTGCCTAAGATACGCCGGATCACTGTGTGCGCCGTGAACGTAACCTACGCCCAGCCAGACCCACGTCGGCCCATATTCAGACGTCCAACTTAAAATACGTAGGCTTGTGTTCCCTGGTCCATACCTTTGCATGGGTTGCGCTTCATCTATGGGGAATAACTTTACGATGAACTTAAAACTTGCACAAACCACGTAAATCATGCGCCGAGCGCCACATGCATCCAGCGTAAATATGCGCCCACTCTACGCCGGCGCAGGCAAGTTACATCAGTGGAATAAAGTCTGTCTTTAGGCATATCTAAGTTTGTGGGTCCGGCGCACAGATACGACAGCGCATATTTGTACTTGCGCGGCGTATCTGGAGAGAAGGGAACTCTATGATCACTTGTATTCTCTGTGTGTGTGTGTGTGTGTGTGTGTGTGTTTTGTTCTGTCTTAAATGTGCTGTGATCAAGGCTAGAGTTGCCGAAACGTGTTAACCGCTTGCTTTTACTAAACCATATTTCAATAAACTTCAGAAGGTATTCCAGGGTGGCCGGCTCTCCATATTCTTTAGCATGCATAGACTTTCTCTTTTTTTTTTCTTTTGACTGTACTGATTAAAAGAAAATCGTACGATCTGGTATTGCACGAGATTTTTTTTTTTGTGTTGGTCCCTTTTGATAATTTCAGATGAGCAGCCATGATCAGCTTTCGAAAGCTGTGTACTAACGATCATCGTGCGATCGTTTCAAAAGCAGTATTTTTCGTTTAATTTCTGATCATGTGTACTAGGCTTAACCCAAAATTTACACACAATTCTAATTAAATTTTAGGAAAAAATATGATAAATCGCTGGACCTTGGTTACGCATTTACATACAGTTGTGTTCAAAATTATTCAACCCCCCAATGCTGTAAAGGGTTTTAGGGAATTTAGTGTACATTTGTAATTGTATTCAGAATGAAATCCTACAAGGACTTCTTAAAGAACCATATGCAACTAAAATGACATCAATTGTTTTTGTAATACAGTAGTAAATGTTTCTTTTGTGAATTCTTCATTTACACAATTATTCAACCCCTTAAAGACTACCACTCTGAAGAACAGAGGTTCATTGAAGTGTTTTCAATCAGGTATTGAAAACACCTGTGGATGTCAGGGAGCAGCAATAAAGCCTAATAAGCACCAATTGGGCAGCTTTAAAATGACTGTGATACTCAGCTCCTTCTAGACATTTACTGGTGTGGTTACAAACATGGTGAAGTCAAGAGAATGGTCCAGGAAGACAAGAGAAGAGGTGATTACTCTTCACAGGAATGGAATTGGCTATAAGAAGATTGCAAAGATGTTAACCATACCAAGAGACACCATAGGAAGCATCATTCGCAAATTCAAGGCAAAGGGCACTGTTGAAACGCTACCTGGTCGTGGCAGAAAGAAGATGCTGACTTCGACTGCTGTGCGCTACCTGAAGCGTAGAGTGGAGAAAAGTCCCCGTGTGACTGCTGAGGAACTGAGAAAAGATTTGTCAGATGTGGGCACTGAAGTTTCTGCTCAGACAATACGGCGCACACTGTGTAATGAAGGCCTCCATGCCAGAACTCCCAGGTGCACCCCCTTGCTGTCTCCAAAGAATAAGAAGAGTTGACTGCAGTATGCCAAATGTCATGTGGACAAACCACAGAAGTGTGGGATTGTGTTCTGTGGACTGATGAAACAAAATTATAACTGTTTGGGGCCATGGATCAATGCTATGTTTGGAGGAGGAAGAACAAGGCCTATGATGAAAAGAACACCTTGCCTACTGTGAAGCATGGCGGGGGGTCAATCATGCTTTGGGGCTGTTTTGCTTCTGCAGGTACAGGGAAGCTTCAGCGTGTGCAAGGTACCATGAATTCTCTTCAGTACCAGGAGATATTGGATGACAATGTGATGCAGTCCGTCACAAACCTGAGGCTTGGGAGACGTTGGACCTTTCAACAGGACAATGATCCCAAGCATACCTCCAAGTCCACTAGAGCATGGTTGCAGATTAAAGGCTGGAACATTTTGGAGTGGTCATCGCAGTCACCAGACTTAAATCCGATTGAGAACCTCTGGTGGGACTTAAAGAAAGCAGTTGCAGTGCGCAAGCCTAAGAATGTGACTGAACTGGAGGCTTTTACCCATGACGAATGAGCGAAGATACCCGTAGATCGCTGCAAGACACTTGTGTCAAGCTATGCTTCACGTTTAAAAGCTGTTATAACTGTAAAAGGATGTTGTACTAAGTACTAAGATTGAATGTCACTTGGGGGTTGAATAAAACTGATAATGATGTGAGCACAGAAAAGACATTTGTGGTTATTTCATTATAAATGTTATGTTATATTTGTCTGACCTACACGTGCCTCTTTGATTCAATTGAAAGCAGGATGACTGAATGATCAAAATCAATGTCAAACTGGCCAAAACAATCAATTTCAGTGGGGGTTGAATAATTTTGAATACAACTGTATATGTTACGATTGCCCCAAAATTAGAAGATACCTGGACTGGCTTATATCCGTTGGTCTATACACTTCTGGGGAAAGGTATCCCAAAAACCCTGAAAAAGCTCTACTAAATCTGAATCCTGTATAAATAACCAATTTTGTCTACTGACATTTCTTATCACATGGGACAAACAGGTTATTTTAAAAGCATGGTGGTCATTGTCTCCAAAAAGTGGCAAAGTGAAACTTAAAACACAAAGTGCAACACCAGGCCTAGAAGCACTTCTCAGCGCCACAGTGCTAAGTTATCTCAAAAAAATTAAATTAATTAAATTAATGAGTAGTAGACCCGATAGGATAAGATACCACTATCACTCTTTTTTATAAAAAGGATATATAAAAAGTAAAGCAGCTATTTAAAATCTAAAAGTCAAAGACCTATAGAACAAATACAATATAAAATATCAAAATAGAACTAAACGGTCCAAATGATAAACAGCGCTGGTTAAAATTGGTTAGATGTCCAACTTCATACAGGCATTCATATGATGGCGGTGTCACGGAAATTTACAGTGAAAAAAGTGTTTCTTAAGTTAAGTCTGTGAAGGATCCTACACCTCTTCCCAGTTTTCACCACAAGTGGGGCACACTCCCCTCCGGGGTACACACTCACCAGAGGGCCGATAAATAAAGGCCTTAAGTAGTATCTTTCACTGGAACATCCGTCAACATAGCTGGGGTCAGCAAAGGTTAATGCTCCATACACATATAGGAAAAACAAGAAAGCACCAACTAGTGTAATCCCATTTTAATAGTAAAAGAAATGATAACCCTTAACACAGTTGCTAAACCCCCGCTCCAAATGCATGTACGGTCAGTAGATATATGCTGAGCAAACAGCAAGAGTGTCTTCTAAAAGATGTCTAAGTCCCCAGAAGTAAGCGTGTTGTAATAAGTGTGAAACTTCCCCTTCAGTCAGTTTCTGTCTTCTTGCTTTGAGTGACAGGTTATTTACATATCTAGCTTAGACATGTTTTTCATATGTTATGTTATGTTTATCATAACATGAGGTGATTCATAGTATAAAAAGTTTTTCACTGTAAATTTCCCTGACACTGCCATCATATGGACATCTAACCAATTTTAACCAGCGCTGTTTATCATTTGGACTGTTTAGTTCTATTTTGATATTTTATTTTGAAACAGAAACTTAATTGGTTTCTCCTCAATGACAAAATGGCTGTGATCCTTATTTCTAAATTTAAAAAGATCTGGAGACCACCCCGGATCAATTATCTCCTGCCCAATTTCGATCCTGTTGAATCTTTGGCAAAGTAGTTGTGATATGGTGACAAGGATCAAACCTAAACCCCCATTCCCCATTTACCCACCTAAAAACACTCTTCTAGAACCCTCTATAATTCACTTCCCTCTTCTACCCTTTTACTTTGGTTCTCTACTTTTCACTTATCAACAATTTAATCTAAAAATGTTAAGCCCTGTACACACGGGCAAGAATCTCGTCGGGGGGGGGGGGGGGGGAGAAACGTTGTTTTCCCTGACGAGATTCTTGGCAAGAATCACTTGCCGCCCGAGTGTACAGACTCTTGTTTCAAAAGAACAGCGGTTCTCTTGAAAGGAAAGAACGTGGTGACCTCATCATGTACTACAAGCATGCACTCGTCACATTCGATGCCGATGTCGAGGAAGCTATCACGCATGCGTCAGTCATTTCGAGCATGCGAGGGTTTTCACTGCGACAGGTAAGTATACGCACTTTCGGGTTTCTCAGCAAGAAAACTGCAGAGAATCTCACGACGAGAAAAATAGAGAACATGTTCTCTATTTTTCTCGTCTAGATTCTGGGCAGTTTTCTTGTCGTAAACCTGAAGCCTCGTACATGCGCTCGGTATACTCAGCAAGAAAGCTCTGCCAGCAGTTTACTTGCTGGTTCTTGCCGAGTAAACCGAGTGTGTACGAAATCTTTCCTTCCCTCCTCCTTCTGGCTCCCTTAGGAACCACTGACATTTTTTATTTGATCAGCTGATATTTGAGACCCGGGAGACACCTCCAGACATGATAGATAATCAATGATCATCATTTTTGAGGAGGGTAAATTTGTAATAATTTTTATGTTTAAAATCTCTATCAAAATAATAAAATAAAATAAAAATTGTGATATATCTTGGGTGAACAAATGCTGATCTGCATAGACTGCTTTCTTCAACATGCGAGCAATGCAAATCAACTGAACATCATTTTTATCAGAACCTCCTCGAAGCTGACGGTTGAAATTTTATAGATCACAGCCAACTGGCAGACGCACAAAAAAATCTTGTAAACATTTCAGTTATTAACATAAATGCGGATTCCTTTAATTGTGTTTTAAACTCTTGTTTTTATCAATCTGTCAAATTAAGCCAAATTAGCTTTCATTTCAAGCCAATAGACTCTGATAACTAGCCAGAGCTGGTAATCGCATTATTGGTAGGCGCCAACTTTTTTCTGTGTTAAACAAAACATTAAACTGGTTTACTAAACTAGAAGTAGTAAACAGGGTAGTACGCTTTATATATCATGGAGTTTTCTAGGGCTCAATGCATATGAAAACATATTACTGGAATGGTAACTCTGCATTTTACTACTATACCAGCAATAATATATTTCCCATCTTAATTGGTAGGGGGACAGGCCTTCTAGTTGACATGCTTCCCAATGTCCTGGTAGCCATTTTTAAAGCAGCAATAATTTTTCAAACTGAATGTTAAAGTGGAAGTTCACCCAAAACGGCACTGAATGACACTATGGGTCAGATTTACTAAAACGCAGAATCTGGTGCAGCTGTGCATAACAACAATCAAAATAAAACCTAGAAGCGGATTGGTTACTATGCACAGTTTCACCAGATTCTGTGCTCTAGTTTTAGTAAATCTCCCCCTATGAGTTGTATGACTGTTTTATTAATCATAGAGTAATTCTTGGGTTACCTTCCATAACCTGTTCATGACTGCGCTATAGCCAAATGATGGCTACAGTGCCAAAGCACTTTGCCGGGAGGCCGTCATATGATGTCCCTTTCGTGCTCTCACTTCCTGCATGCCCCCTGCAGTCCATCAGGAGTGATTGTGGTAAAGAGCCAATCACGTTGGCTCTTTGCCACATGATCAGCCAAGTCTAATCACAGCTGTTGGCAGTGTGAACATGATTTGCCTGTTATCGGCAATCCTCTTCTAACGCTGACAGTGCGAGAGGAGAGCTGATAACTGGCAAATCCACACAGGAGACTACACCGATCATCTGTACTTACTATCAGTGCATACCCACCAGTGCTGCCAATCGGTGCCTTCCCACCAGTGCCGCATATCGGTGCCACTTCATCGGTGCCGCCTCATCAGTGGAGGAGAAAAAATTACTTATTTACTAAATTTTATAACGGAAACTTACACTTTTTTTTTTCAAAATGTTTGATCTTTTTTCATTTGTTTAGCAAAAAATAAAAACTCAGTGACGATTAAATACCACCAAAAGAAATCTAAAAAAAAAACAATTTTGTTTGGGTGCAGTGTTCCATGACTGCACAATTTTCATTCAAAGTGCGATAGCACTGAAAGTTGGAAATTGGTCTGGGCAGGAAGAGGGTGAAAGTGCCCAGTAGGTAAGTGGATAAATGCACATGTATGCTCTAGTTCCTGGCAACTGTCATTCGTGCAAATATATCCACTTTAAGTACCGTACATGTGTGTGCTCTAGTTCTTGGCAACTGTCTGTCTCAGATATACTCTTACAGACCTAATGTTTGGTTTAGTGACAGTTGCAAGGAACTATAAAAAGCCTGATGACTCAAAGTCCATAAAAAAAAATATTATTCCTACCAGAAATCCAGCTTTTACATTTATTGGCTCTCTCGCTGTGCTAAACTAAAATTGCAAGTGGTGATATCGGCCCGGCCAGTTCATCTCATCTCATCTAACCTACAGATCATTTCCTGCATGTGCTATGAATATGAGGAGAGAGGAAGGTGTTCTGTAGCCCAAACCAGTAGCGATCAGCCTATGGTGACAATGCTGCTCCTCCCATTGGGGGGGGGGGGGTAGAATGAGTGAGTGTTGTGTTACTGGCAAGGTAACCAGGTGGAAATAAAGAAAAAGCCTGAAAAAAATGGAATGGTGTGTCATGTACTCCATTAAGTAGTGGGGATCTTCAAACTACAGCCCTCCAGCTGTTGTGGAACTACACCTCCCATGAGGCATTGTGAAACTGACATTCACAGACATGACTAGACATGATGAGAATTGTAGTTCCTGAACAACTGGAGGGCCATAATTTGAGGACTTCTGATTTAGAGGATGTATGACAACTTAAGAATTCCTTCTTGGAAAATCTATCTTCAAGTTTGTTAACAAACTGGGAGCGTTGTTTACTTGGATGTTCTGCCACTGAATAATAACCATTTGATTTTGGATATACCAACGGGCCGGGCCCACTGTTATTGGAGTCCATATGTCCTTTTCTGTGGTGCACCAGATATTTCATTTGACATGTTATTTATTTACTGTGCAATGTCATCGTATACATGTTGTGAAAGATTGGGTAGTTTTTAGCATTCATGTGCCCTAAAATAAAATGTATTTATTTTATTTTTTTCTATTTTATTCTCTAGGGTGGCTATATAATAATTTGGGGTTTTATGCTTTTATGTCTTCAGACCCAAATAGATTTTTTTTTTAATGTGTGCAAAAAACCTAAAAATGGCTCTTTGGCAGCGAAAGGCAGGTCTTTTCATTGCTGGCAGTAAGGGTGGCATTCTGACCACTGTATATTCTTCATACTGGCAACCAATGTAAGGAGCATTCTTTCCCCTGCCTCCAGTAAATTAATTGTAGCAGGGGTTCCCTGGGACCTGAATTTTTTTTTTATGAGCTAAAATGATAAGAAATTTTGGCCTAAAGTACTGTATATGAAAAACACAAAAAAAATCTTTCCAGTATATGTCTGCAATGCTCAAAATTTTTGACACGATCAACTGGTACTTTTTTAAACTTTACAAATGGGCGTATCAAAACACTTTCAATGGAATATTTAACGGACCAAAAAAAAGCAAATGGGAGACGTTAGTTGCTAGGGTTTACACTTTAAAGAGCATGTAAACGCGAAGTTTATTATTCCTGATATGTGCCTGTTGTACCATTTACTTGTATGAAAAGTATTCTGTTCTCTTTGTATTGTTTTCTTTGTGTGAAATCTCTGGTGTTCCTGCCAGTCCCTCTGCTTTCCTAGTAAAAACTGGCCACACCAGGCAGGAGACGACAACATGGTCAGTTCTCTAGCTATCCTTGGAACTCGGCCTGCTTTCCTCCAATGATCAGACTTGTCCTGACACGCCCCCCTGTACAACCTATTATGCTTCCTGTACACAGGATGTTTGAAAACCTCTTCTGAACCTTGTAAGCGACGTTTAAAGCATTTGTTTTAACACTTTTACATGGCACGTTTATGAGCGTTGTGTGGTGTTCTTGAGCATTTGCATATAGAAGCATTTTTGACAGATAAAAGATTTTTTACAGATCAGTAGACGCTCCCAAATGCATACAATGCAGGAAAATGTCTCAACCCCCCCCCCCCCCCCCCTCTCTCCCTTTTCCTACATTATACATGGGTTCTAGAAAGTCTTTTTTTTTTTTTTTTCAACATTGCAAATGGTCAAAAATTACTCCCAAAATATGCCTGAACTTCCGTCTTTAATACACATTTTTGTTTTAAAAACGCTTCTAACCTCAACTGCTTCTAAACCACTATAAACACCTGCGTGTACATGTACCCATAAGATAACATTGGGGAGCGTTTAGGGGCTGCAGAAAAAAACACCCAAATGCTCCTAAACTTCAGTTTGCCAGCTACAACGTACATTGAAAGATCAGTTTCTTGTTGTTTCTCCTCCGCCAGCTCTTAATGCAGCTGAAAACAGAGGGCATGTGATCACTTAAAAAATTTTTTTTTTAATATTTATATTTATATTTTAATTTTTTATATTTATAAACCGTTGTTATGCTTTTCGTTTCTATTTTAGGCCCCTTTCACACAGACATTCTGATTGGGTCCACCTGTCAATTTTTCAGGCTGACCCGATTGGAACCTCTGTTCTTCTCTATGGAGTGGCGGCTGTAAATGGACACGTGTCTGTTCACACCTGTCTATATCCGATCCGCCAAAAAGAGATGCGTGGGGAACTAGTTTCCCTTCCGTCCAGCAGATCTATTCGAATGACAGTCAGGTGAAAATGGACAGGCGCTCCGTTTACATCTGGCTGCCTATAGAGGGGAGTGGTCTGTATCCGCTCCGCATAAGCGGAGTGGACGCGGACCTGTCAACCGCCTGCTCAGCGGAAATCGGCGGACAGATCCCCTGGTGAGCAAGCGGATCACAGTCCGTCCTCGTGGAAAAGGGACCTTAAACTGAATGGGTTGTTTTACAAAGTGATTGTTTACAATCACTGTAAAAACCCAACTCCAACACCAGGAAAATTAGAAACCTATCCTTACAATAGGCCTGCAGTAGACCGTTAATGTATCAACACTGGTATAGACGCTACTAAAAGCCCTACAGAAGCCTCCTAAAAGTGAGCAGAGGTAAAGGTACAGGTGGCACTTGGTCTCTGCAAAGCTAGTGACAAATACATCCCTGGCCAAATTCTGGAACATTCATACAACATGAAAAGCATCCAACTATTTAAAACATTTTCTTTTATCTTTCTAGAACAGAGTTGTTAACTTCGGGGCTCCTGTAACCTGTAATACCCTGAGGAGCAATGTGTCATGCCGAGTACACACGATCATTTTTCGGCATGAAAAAAACGTTTTTAAAAACGTCATTTAAAATGATTGTGTGTGGGCTTCACTTTGTTTTTCATGTTCTGAAAAACGACAAAAAAAAAAAAAATCGAACATGCTGCATTTTTTTCACGTCGTTTTTAAAAAATTTATTTTTTTAGGTTGTAAAAAATGATCGTGTGTGGGCTAAAACAACGCTTTAAACCCGCGCATGCTCAGAAGTAAGTTATGAGACAGGAGCGCCTGTTCTGGTAAAGCTACCATTCATAATGGAGTAAGCACATTCATCACGCTGTAACAGACAAAAAAGCGCAAATCGTCTTTTACTAACAAGGAATCAGCTAAAAGCAGCCCAAAGGCGAATAGAACTTCCCCTTTAGAGTGCCGTTGTACGTGTTGTACGTCACCGCGCTTTGTTCATCATTTTTTTAAAACGATGGTTTGTGGGCAACGGTCGTTTTTAATGATGAAGTTGGTAAAAAGTTGTTTTTTGGACATACTGAAAAACAAAGTTTTTTGTCATGCCGAAAAATGATCGTGTCTACGCGGCATGAGAGTTCTAATCTTCCATTTTCCTCTGAAATTCTTTGTAATGTTTATACATCTTGCTGCAAATGACTTGGAACTGTCATCTTCTAGAAATATCTTAATCCTGGCACTCTGTGCACAAAACTATAACATTACCATATATAGCTGCACTTACACCTTGAGCAAATCGCAAGCATCTGGATTATGTGGATGTTGGTCAGTCAGTAATCTTCATAACCCATCAGTGCAATCATTTTGATTCACAGTAACACTATTTAGACACCTTGATAGTTTCTTTCGACCCATAACACCAATGCTGTTGTCACATGTCTACATGGCTATGTTTAGCTGATCTTCATATAGAAAGAATGTAAAAGATGGGAAGATGGCATCTGGAATGCCATTTTTCTAAACAATGAGGAATGTGAACATATTTTATTTTTTAGAGTAAGCTAAAGGGATATCATTCAGGACACAACTGAAAAGTTAATAGAGGGGGAAAAAACAGTAGATGAGTTACGTCAACACTTTTTTTTTTTGCTTCTGCTACATAGTATCATATGTATATCATTGGCCAGGACAGACAGGTCAAGTTATATATATGCATTGAACAGGTATTGGTTCAAGTACTGAATATCATTGGAACATTTATGTAGAATCCTGTGATGTATGGCAAGACATTGGGTTGAGTGGTACATTGAGTTGTTGGTTTTGATACACAATGGGACTTACAGCAAAGTGAAGCTCTTTAACTGGCAATGAATAGTTAGCATTTCATTCAAACATTCACACAAAATTCTGGAAAATTGCTTGCCATAGCATTCCATGATGACATCACCGAGTCAACAATTTTTTTTAAGAATTGTAGTCCAGACCTACTATGTAAATGGATCCAAGTTGCCCTTCGGGTCTAGTAATGGATTTGGAGGGGACCCCCAACACAATTTATTGTTAAATGGCGTGGGGTCTCCCAAAATTCCATACCAGACCCTTATCCGAGCATTTAGCTCCCCCTCCTGAACCATACCAGTCTGCATGCCCTCAACCCTTAGGGGTGGACTCACTTGTGTTGCCAGCGGTTTAGACATTAATGTGTGTTAAGTTATTTTGAGGGGACAGCAAATTGACACTTATACAAGCTGTACACTCACTACTTTACAGTGTAGCAAAGTTTAATTTCTTCAGTGTTGTCACATGACAAGATATAATAAAATATTTACAAAAAATGTGAGGGGTGTACTCACTTTTGGTGAGATACTGTGTGTGTGTGTGTGTATATATATAGAAGTATGTTTTTCCTGACCGAGGACCACATTAATAAGATCGAGAAAAACTTTCTGTCCTCCAGCTTTGATTTTTCTTTTCACCATGGTTGAAAAAAATTGTCGATTTGTCACCATTTACGATGAGAAAATCAGACGAATGTTTCGAAAATGAAAAATGTCAAACACAATTGTGTATGGCCAGCTTTTGCTTTGATGCTTTTGTAGTTCAATCCCAGTGTTGAGCTGCATGTAAACCATGATGATCTCCAGTTTATTTAGACTGGACAGGGTACCAACAGACCTCTGCAGACATTGCCAGTCAACTTGTCCTGGGTGGGACAGGGCATGGTCCAGCTATGTTCAGCATTTTCACAGATTGCTATTGGAATTCTTATAGGGGTTGTAAAGGTAATTTTTTTTTTTCTAAGTAGCTTCCTTTACCTTGGTGCAGACCTCCTTCACTTACCTCATCCTTCGATTTTGCTTTTAAATGTCTGTATCTCTTCTGAGAAATCCTCACTCCCTGTTCTTCTGTCTGTAACTCCACACAGTAATGCAAGGCTTTCTCCCTGGTGTGGAGTGTCGTGCTCGCCCCCTCCCTTGGACTACATGAGAGTCAGGACGCCCACTAACACACAGCTCCTTTCTCTATCTGCAACGTAGAGAGCATCCTGACTCTCCTGTAGTCCAAGGGAGGGGGCGAGCACGACACTCCACACCAGGGAGAAAGCCTTGCATTACTGTATGGAGTTACAGACAGAAGAACAGGAAGTGAGGATTTCTCAGAAGAAAAAAGGACATTTAAAAGCAAAATGGAAGGATGAGGTAAGTGAAGGAGGACTGCACTAAGGTAAAGGAAGCTATTTGGGAAAAAAAATTGTACCTTAACAACCCCTTTAAAGGTAAAGCCGATTCTGTCTGCTTGCCCTTCCTTAGACACAAACTTGAATGCTTAAACGTATGCATCTTCATGACCAAAATGTTTAAAACTGATCTCAAGTCTCACAACAAAGCTAAAAGGAAATTAATGAATATATTATTATGTTTTCATTTAGAAAATATCATTCGGAATACTGGTTTTAATAAAAACAGAACAAAAAAACTGATTACTACTTACAGACCAGGTTGACTTCCAGCATGTATTGTGCCATGAGGAGGGCCATGTACAAAGTGGTAGGTCGGGATTGGCAGTTACCCAGCTGGGTCACCAGCACTTATACTGATTATGCAAATAACATAATTCAAAGTATGCTGGGAAACTACTAATGCAGACAATATGTAGCATTGTGCATGTATATCTTCCCCTAGTATCCATGGCCAGCTTTAATGTTGTCCAGGTGAAGGGAGGGGATGCTAACTGTTCAACAGACAAGCTGTGTGATCCATATCTTGGCACCAGCAGCAGAATCCCTCAACCCCCAAGGTGTAGGCATATCAAATATTTTCTCGGTGGAATTTTTTTTTTAAATAGACACAAGAGAGAAGGATAAGTTTGATCTTGTAAGAAATATGTTCTCTTTTTTTCATGGTTGTTTTGCATTCTGAGAAAATATTCTGTTTTTATCTATTTTTTACTGTCTTACTATGGTACAAAAAAGCTGTTGTCTAACTGAACTATCTATCCAAGGTCCGACAACCCTATGAAGTAATGGAAACATACTGTATTTAACAATGCTGAGCAATTTCTTATTGGAAATGGTCATCTGCTTATGACTCGACTATGACTTTTATTTACTAGATGTTTCTGTTCAGCTCTTTCTAGGCCTGTTGCATAAACCTATAAGCTTCTTACACTGTTAAAAAAATAAAGAAAAAATAAGCCATTTAATTTGTATAACCAATTTCATGCTTTCTTGTTTTTCCTATTTAAAGAAAATCCCTTAATTGTAAATGAAGCAAAATACATATATAAACACATTTGAGGAGATTAAACTAAAGCTCTAGCCAAGCTATTTTAGGTAGAATGGAGAAAGAATAGAACATAGTTGGTTTCTGTCCCCCACTAGAGAGATCTGCCATCACTTCCTGTGCTTGGGAGCATACAGGAAGTGACAGGAATCCTAAAAAAGGAAGGTTGAGATTGCAATAAGAACTTGGCAGGAGTATTGAGCCTCCCCCTACTCTAATAAAGCTCGGATACTGCTTGGACCTTTTTTTTTTTTTTTAAGTGTATTTTGTGCGTGTATTTGAGAGAGGAGCCGGACTGCAGGAGTTGGGAGCAGGCAGGCCTCCCCAGAGGCAATCTGCCATCTTTCTCCATGCCCCCAGGTGGCAATGGCGGGTGTGAGGGGGTGCTCCCACACAGCCCGCCCTACCTGCTCCGCTTTGAAGCCCAACGGGGCAGAGGGACTCCCCTATGAGGGAGTGAGAGGACCTAGCCCGCTCAGCCAGCCCGTTAGTCCTTCGCCTCTCTTTTTTAGAGACCGCATGGCCAAAGTGCATGCATGTTAACCCAATTTCGAGTGCGTGTAAGTGTGGTGGTTTTGTGGGAGTTGGGTGGGCGTGCTTACCTCGCTTACCTGTGCTTACCGCGCAGGCTTACCTCGCATAGCACACCCACCGGGAGCTGGGCTGAGACCACTTGGACCTTGAAGGGGATGCACCCTGAAAGCTTGTCCTGAAATTTTGTTTAGTAAAAATAAAAATAGTATCGCAGGCAGTACTCAATTGTTCTCTTTTCACTCTGTTAAAAACGTGAAGTTCTTATTCTGCTTACGTCCTCACACAGTACTGACATAGTTAGTCAGGTTGGATATGGATCTTTCTAGTTCAACCAATAAGGCTACTTTTACACTGAGGCGCTTCACAGGCATTTTAGCACTAAAAATAGGGCCTGCACAACACCTGTAATCCGCCTCTCCGGTCACTCCAGTGTGAAAGCCAGTGTGCTTCCACACTGAGGCAGTGCGCTTGCGGGACGTTAAAAGAAAAAAAAATCCTGCAAGCAGCATCTTTGGGGAGGTAGAAGAGCAGTGTATATACCGCTCCCCTACCATTCCTGCCCAAGGGCAAAGTGCTACAGCAGCGGCCTTTGTGGGCACTTTTAACCTCTTTTTAATGCCTTCGGGGGGGGGGGGGGGTTAAAAGTGCACCGCTAGCGGTGGCAAAGCGCCACTTAAACAGCGGTAAAGTGCCACTAAAATTATTGGCGCTTTACCGCTACCGCCCCCCACGGCCTCACTGTGAAAGTGCCCTAAAGGGAAAAAGAAATGGAGAAAACTTCCATATACACAATACTATACCCAAAGTTGATGCAGAGGTAAAAAGCCCCAATAAAGCATGATTCAGTTTGCTCCAGCAGGGGAAGAAAATGCCTTCCCGATCCCTCAGGAGGCAATCAGATATTTCCTGGATCAACTAGCCCAGTGTTATTACTCATAATGTTGTTATCCAGTTATATTTTGTGCATAACTAACAAACACAGCTCTTTTTTAAAACACTCTCATAAGCTGACACAAAGATTCCAAAGGATTTGGACAGCCGCACTCCGAGATAACTTGAGAAGTTGTCTTTATTGTAAAAAGGCACAGATCATGTACAATAACATGCAGCCAGGAAGGGGATAGCCGACGCGTTTCACACTAATGCTAGTGTTTAATCATGGCTCTCATAAGCTGGCCAGAACTAGTTCTTTAGAGAGTCTATTACACATTTTCACAGCTCTTACTGTGAAGAAGCCCTTCCAATGGGGACACAGATACCAGTTAAGTCAAGACAACAATTTTAATACTTTCCCATACTTTGCAAAACTGGGGTAAAAAATGTGGTTGGATTTCTGCTCTTATAATTATGTGCCATTGTCATTTGGGTATAGTATTGTAGGATTTTACATTCCTGGTTTATTTTATATCCTACATGTGATATTTTTGTTATCTATATTTTATATCTGTCCATTTTATCATTGCAGGATAATGTGACATTATTTTTACGGGGCTGTAAAGAACTTGGCCTAAAAGAATCCCAGCTGTTTGACCCAGGAGATCTGCAGGACACTTCGAACAGAACAGTTAGGTGGGTGATTGCTACAAAAAAAGAATTCTGCTTAATAAAAATAGTGAGAGTGAAAGACATCTGTCTTCTGGTTGCATGCTTTCTGATAAACTGCTAAGGGACTTTTGTTAAAATATTGGGGACCAATAAGTCTCTCCAAAATGAGGAATGAATTCAGTTTAAGTGCCTTTGTTGCATAGTTGCTTGTAAGAGAATATTTACTTTTTTTTTAATGAAATCTTTATAATATTTAAGCTTGTCTATCTTTACAGCTGAACTCCAGTCAGATATTAAAGACCCAAATTACAATATATGCAAACGCTAACAATGAACATCTCTTGTTTGCGTATCTTTGGTCCAGTAATAAAACATTAAACGCATGTTGTTAAATCTGTTCTAGAAGGGCAGAAAAATACAGTGCTGTCCTGTCTTGTGCAGTCTGTAATGCCTAGTACACACGATCAGAAAATCAAGCGAAAAATACCCCTTAAAAGCTAGCATTATGATAATTTGATCGCTTGTACACCGCTTTCGGGAACCAATTGCGACAGTTCATCCAACGTTACCTGAAAGGTCAAACACCATTTTTCTTTATCGTACATCACGGGACACAGAGCGCATAGCCATTACACTTGGGTTATATGGGTACCTTCAGGTGTGGACACTGGTGTAATCAATTTCACAGGAAGTTTCCTCCCTATATAACCCCCTCCCACTGGGAGTGCTTCAGTTTTTTCGCCAGTGTCTTAGGTGTTGGTCACGTCTAGCTGTCCCTCGGAGGTCTCGGGACCCAGGATAGCTAGCCGGATCCGTCCGAAGTGCTTCAAAGCCAAGGTGTACGGTACCCGCGCCCTGCTGGAGTGGGGTTTTGCCTATAATGCCTCTCCTTGGAGGGCTGGATTCTGGGCTCCAGTGCCTTAGTCTCTTCCAAGAGCTAAACGCTACTGATGCCAGGATGCTATATAGGTCCAGGGGTGTGGGTTCCTTAACACAGGACCCCGGTCCCTGAAGGTCCAAGACAATACCCACGGAGATGGGGGAAGGCTGGGCCTCTTGCATTTTGCAATACCCTGCGGCGTGGAGCAGGTAAGAGGGAACCTGCGGGACTTGGTTCGACAGTAGGTATCCCCCTGGGGGTTCTGGGTTGGCTAATGGTATGCTTGTGCATCAGCCACTATCTCCACTATGTCTTTTGAGGCAGGATGGGATGTACTAATGTTTACCCAGATAACATGTAGATATATATATGCTTTTAAAGATATGTATTTTGTTACTCCCCCCAGACTTGCCTGTTAGCATGATACTGCAGCCCCACGTGTTATAGGGAGGAAATGCTGACAAAACTCCTGTTTCCTAGGAAGCCTATGGGGACAGCTTCCTCTATGTGTGCACTACAAAGATTAGTGACTTACCTGGTGTCTGTTGGGTTGCTAGCGCTGTCCAGGCTTCTCCTCTGCTCTCTGCTTCCTCCATGTTGGTTTCAGCGTGGGGGGGGCGTGCGCGCCGCCTTTTACAGCGTCAGCGTGCGTGGGGGGGCGGGCCAGCAGCGTCAGGTCTCAAATAAAGCAAAAAAGCATTTCCTGGCTGGTCATTCCCTCCTGAGAGCAGTGGAGGCTGAGGACATAGAGCGCGCAGCTGAGCCAGTTCTGGCTAACAGTGACACCCAGTGGTGGTTTGTGGATCTTCAGGTCTGGACTTAGTCCACACTGACCAGAAAAAAAAAAAAAAAGTTTTTTTTCTTAAAGGGACTCAGCCTTAGATCTGGCAGTATCTGAGTCGGTGCAACCTTGGGCTCCAGCTAACGGGCATTGGTGTGGCAATACTCACAGGACTTTCCTCGGTATTGCCGCCTTCTCAGGCGTATGAAAATTTAGATTTTTTTTTACCATAGCCTGTCCTTATTAATGGTTCACTTCTAGCTACAACAGTTGGGTGTTGGCTGTAGGGGTGTCTCAAGGTTGTGCAATGGCTCCCAAGGGATCAGGACCAGCTAAGGCTGCAAAAGGTACCAAAAAAGTAAAGGGGTCTCCATCGGGGTCAGAGGATTTGGGCCAGGCTCCAGTGGTCCCACCCTCACCAGATAGACCACCGAACAGCATGTTGCAGGAGCCATTGAGGGTGCTAGGGGCAGAGGCGGCCCCCAATCAACCCATTCCCGTTTATGTTACGGAAGAAATGCTAGAATCCACCCTGGGTGGGCTAGAGAAAAGGTTAACTGCTTTAATTGCCCGCTCTTTGCCGGGTGGCAAACGGGCTAGATCCCCATCACCTAGAGCGGTGTGTTCGGATGCAGAGGTCCTCTCTTCGGAGGAATTGGACCCACTGGGGGATCAAGCGGACCTGAGTCCCGACGGGTCAGACATTGAAGATTCCACTATAGATGAAATTTTTTCGGCTTCTCAAGCAGAGAGTCTGTGGATCCAGTCTCTGACGGATATGGTTCGCACTGCTTTTAAACTTCCAGTGTCAGAACAATTAGCCCCCGCGGTATCCTCTTTAGGTTCCTTGAAGGCACCGTTGAGTGGTGCGTCTTTCCCGGTTCACCCCCTTCTGGAGAGCGTGATTTTTCAGGATTGGGCTCGACCTGATAGGATTTTTATCCCTCCTAAAAGGTTCACCATTCTCTATCCTATGGAAGAAGAATTTGCAAAGAAATGGGCACTCCCTACCGTGGACGCAGCCATTTCCTGAATAAATAAATCCCTGACCTGTCCGGTGGAAAATGTCCAGATGTTTAAAGATCCAGTCGACAAAAAATTGGAGACCCTACTGAAGGCTTCTTTTACCACAGTAGGTGCCATGGTTCAGCCAGCGGTGGCAGCCATTGGCGTTTGTCAGGCTTTAAAGCATCAGACTAAACAGATATTATGGGACATACCGGCTTAGCAAGCTCGTGAATTGGCTGACCTCCCAAGAGCTCTCTGCTTTGCAGTAGATGCTATTAAGGACTCCGTTCAACAGGCGTCCCGTTTATCTCTGCTGTTGGTTCATATGCGTCGCCTTTTGTGGCTGAAAAACTGGTCAGCAGAGGCACCCTGCAAAAGGCTTTTAGCAGGATTTCCCTTTCATGGTGGGAGACTATTCGGTGAAGACCTAGATAAATAAATATATCCAGACCATATCAAGTGGTAAAAGTTCTTTCTTGCCTGTCAAGAAAAGATCGCGTGGGCCCGCGTTTAAGCGACAGGCCTTTGCAGGCTCGGCCCCTTCAACTTCCCGTCAGTATCGACGGCCTCCCGGGCGTTCAGCATTTAATAGCCGCCCACAAGGACAAGCCACGGCAGGCAAGAGGCCATGGTCTCGCAAGCCGGTTAAACCAGTCCTCAAGTCAGATTCATGAAGGGGCGCCCCCACTCTCTTGGGTGGGGGGAAGGCTTTGGTTTTTCTCCGAAGTGTGGAAGGCCAGAATTCCCGACTCTTGGGTAATGTCCGTGGTAGCCACGGGCTACAGGCTAGAGTTTCGGGAAGTCCCCCCTCCTCATTTTCAGGGGTCAAGTCTTCCAAGCGACCCATTAAAGAGGGCCTCTCTTGTAAAAGCATTGGATCGTCTCTTGCTCCAAGGAGTAATTGTAGAAGTACCAACCCAGGAATGGGGTCTGGGATTCTACTCTAACCTTTTCATAATACCAAAGCCCAATGGCGACGTCAGGCCTATCTTAGACCTCAAACGCCTAAATCGCTTTCTAAGCATTCAGACCTTTCGTATGGAGTCCATACGTTCGGTGGCAGCCAGCCTACATCAAGACGACTTTCTAGCATCTATAGACATAAAAGATGCGTATCTGCACGTGCCGATCTACCCGGCACATCACAGGTTTCTTCGTTTTATGATAGATCACCGCCATTACCAGTTCGTAGCCCTCCCTTTCGGGTTGGCAACAGCTCCGCGGGTATTCACAAAGGTGTTAGCCCCGGTGCTAGCCATCCTAAGGACAGAAGGCATTTTGGTCTTGGCATACTTGGACGATCTTCTGGTTATCGACAGCTCAGCTTCCAGCCTCAATCATGCAGTAGTTCGCACAGTTCAGCATCTAGAGGAATTCGGGTGGATTGTGAACCGAGAAAAATCGATATTGAAACCCACAAAGCAGTTGGAATATCTAGGCCTTCGGCTAGATACAGACTGCCAGAGGATAATTTTACCTCAAGCAAAGATCAGATCAATAGCTCAAGCAGTTCAAGTGATCTTAGGCAAGAAGAGGCTGACTATTCGCCTATGTATGCGACTGCTGGGGAAGATGGTGGCCGCCTTCGAGGCAGTACCCTACGCCCAGATCCATACAAGATATCTTCAGGCAGCCATTCTCTCTGCTTGGAACAAGTCCATTCAGGCGTTAGATCGTCCGTTAGTGCTCTCCCCGAAGGTCCGGCGCAGCCTGTTTTGGTGGCTGGTCCCTCAAAATTTGTCAAAGGGGAAATCCTTTTGCCCCATCACGTGGAAGATAGTATCCACGGATGCCAGCCTGTCAGGTTGGGGGGCAGTTCTAGAAGGACAGACCCAGCAAGGGCAGTGGTCGGAGGCAGAAAAACTGCTTCCCATCAATATCCTAGAGATCAGAGCTGCTCGGCTGGCCCTGATCGCCTGGACTCTCCCCCTTCAGGGTCTGCCAGTAAGGATACAGTCCGACAACGCCACGGCAGTGGCATACATAAACCACCAGGGGGGCACGAGGAGCCCAGCAGCCCAAAGAGAAGTAAACCTGATTTTCTCATGGGCCGAAGCCCATGTACCCTGCATCTCGGCGGTGTTCATCCCAGGGATAGACAATTCTCAAGCAGATTTTTTGAGTCGTCAACAATTGCTCCCGGGGGAGTGGTCTCTTCACCCCCAGGTATTCCAAGAGATTTGCCAAAGATTCGGAGTCCCAGATGTGGACATTATGGCAACGAGATCCAACAAAAAGTTGGACAAATTCATATCCCGAGCCAGGGATCCCTCGGCCTACGGGACCGATGCGTTGGTTTGCCCTTGGCACCAGTTTTCTCTTCTGTATGCGTTCCCTCCACTGCAGATGATTCCCCGCCTTCTACGGAGGATCCGGGTGGAGCGCAGGCCTGTGATCCTGGTGGCCCCAGCCTGGCCCAGGAGGGCTTGGTACGCACTCATCGTGAAAATGTCAGTCGGGGCGCCGTGGCCGCTCCCCCTGCGCCCAGATCTGCTGTCTCAGGGCCCAATCTGCCACCCTGCTTCACAGCAGCTAAATTTGACGGCTTGGCGGCTGAATCCCTAATTCTTAAGGGCAGAGGCCTCTCAGATCAGGTCATATCTACGTTGATTCAGGCTAGGAAACCGGTCTCCAGAAATATTTATTACAGAGTCTGGAGAACCTATGTGGAGTGGTGCGAGTCTCAAAAATGGCATCCTCGAAAGTTTTTTATTGACAGGATCTTGCGATTCCTCCAGGTTGGCGTTGACAAATGGTTGGCTTTTAGTACTCTAAAGGGGCAGGTGTCGGCTTTATCGATATGGTTTCAAAGACCCTTGGCCACCCATTCGCTTATGAAGACCTTCTTGCAGGGGGTCTTACATGTGAATCCCCCTATTAGAGCTCCCCTCTGCCCCTGGAATTTAAATCTGGTCTTGTCAGCTTTACAAAGGCAGCTGTTTGAACCTCTGACAGAAATCCCTCTTGTGCTACTAACCCGAAAGTTGGTTTTCTTGGTGGCTATGGCTTCGGCCAGAAGGGTTTCCGAGCTGGCAGCCTTGTCATGCAGGGAGCCATACCTTATTCTGCATAAGGACAGAGTGGTTCTGCGGCCTCAACCTTCTTTCCTTCCTAAGGTCATATCCAGTTTTCACTTGAATCAGGACCTAGTCCTACCATCCTTCTTTCCTACTCCCCAGTCCAGAGAGGAAAGACTGCTTCATACTTTGGACGTGGTTCGAGCCATGAGGGTCTATCTCAAGGCTACAGAGAAGATTCGGAAAACAGATGTGCTTTTTGTTCTTCCGGATGGCCCCAAGAAGGGTCAGCCGGCTGCCAAGTCTTCCTTGGCTAGGTGGATTAAGCAGCTGATTTTTCAGGCCTATGGTCTGAAGCGCGTTCCACCTCCCTTATCAGTTAAAGCCCATTCTACGAGGGCCATGAGTGCCTCTTGGGCGGCACACCATCAGATCTCTATGGCACAGGTTTGCAGGGCGGCAACCTGGTCTTCCGTACATACGTTTACTAAATTTTATAAGTTGGATGTTGCGAAAGGTACGGACACAGCTTTTGGGCAGGCGGTCCTACGGGCAGCAGTATAGAATCCTCTGGTCCGGGTCACGCCCTCTTTTTTTCTGTTGGTGGAGTTACTTTACTTCCTGATAATTTTTTATTTGGCTATTCTTGGCCTTACGGTCTCCCTCCCTTCATAGAGCATTGCTTTAGGACATCCCAAGTGTAATGGCTATGCGCTCTGTGTCCCGTGATGTACGATAAAGAAAAAAGGATTTTTAATAAACAGCTTACCTGTAAAATCCTTTTCTTGAAGTACATCACGGGACACAAAGCTCCCACCCCTCTTTTGGGGAACATTGTGTAACCTCGGAGGATTGCTTGCTACAAAAACTGAAGCACTCCCAGTGGGAGGGGGTTATATAGGGAGGAAACTTCCTGTGAAATTGATTACACCAGTGTCCACACCTGAAGGTACCCATATAACCCAAGTGTAATGGCTATGCGCTCTGTGTCCCGTGATGTACTTCAAGAAAAGGATTTTACAGGTAAGCTGTTTATTAAAAATCCTTTTTTTTTCTCATACGATATCAGATCGTATGATTTTCATTTAATCAGTACAACAAATCTGAAGAGCAAGACCATGCATGCTGTACAGTACAATACAATACAATACAGTACAATACAATTACATTACTTCATAATTTGTATTCTGTTGTATGGGAATTTTCGTAAAGTTGAGTAGCATCCCAAAAAAAATTAAAGATTATTCGTCCAATATTCTCATTGTGTGTACAAGGCTTAATTTTACTGCAAACACGGTTAGCGGGAAGTGAGTTAGGGCTGCATAACGCCCCCCCCCCCCAATGTTATGAATGTGGAAAGTGGGGTGCTCTTGTAGTCCTAACACACTTTGTGTCCAAGGGGGACAGTGCTTCTCTTTTTCTATAAACACAGTACTGTGAGCTTTGTCAACCCAAGACAGGATGTGTGTTACTGGCAGGATCAACGGGTATAAATAAAGTAAAAAATAAATAAATAAAAAAAAACAATAATCAAATTGGCCTCCAATTTAAAAGACTGCTTCACTACAAAATAATACATTTTTGCTGTTGGGTTTAGATATGCACAAATGTAGCTCGGTACTCCTGAATATTTTGTTAGATATTTCTCTTAATGCAAGCATTGCAAGTAACTGATTTTGACTTGGTAAAGCAGAACTGGGAAAGAGATGGTGCTGATCAGTGCTGAACCTATGCCTTTATAGAGGGGCTGATTCTGAGTAGCTGACAGATTGTCTTTCATGGCAAGAGATGGGAAGTAATGAGGATCATGCCTTGGAACGTACACTCCATACCAGCAGCTTTTTCAAACACTGTGTCAGTGAATGCAATCTGCCTAATGGGATATTTCTTTTCTTCACAGGATTTCAGACTGCAACCGGAAGCTAAGAAATGTGAGTATAACATAACTGAATATGATCACAAATTATATATGAAATTACAGACCTACAAATTAATTCCCAACTCATGAAAGATTTTTTTTTTTTACATATAGGAAAGTAAAGCATTGGGTAGGAAATGTGAACTGCAAAAAGGAACTATATGTTTTTCCCTATTGAATAAAATATGGAAGGATTAAATTGATTGATTGTAAAGCTTTAATTTTTTTAATTAAAATAATAAACTTGTCTTACTTACCTGCTCAGTGTAATGGTTTTGCACTGAGCAGCCCCAATCCCCTTCTTTTGGGTTTCCCGCTGACACTCCTGGCTCCTCCTCTTTAGCGGGTGCCCCTATAGAAGGCTCATAGAAAGTCACGCTGCCTACGTCTGTAGACATTAAGCCACTTCTGGTTGTTTGGGGATGGAGACAGGCTTTGTATTGGGCTAAGTAAGCATCCCCTCTCCCAAGAGCTCCATCTGGTGCTGCTGGAAGCTTTATATAAGCCTGAAAGTTATTGGCCATAGTGTGCCAGTACCATCAAACTTGGCAAACTTGGCTTTTCCCCATTGGCTCAGCGCTGTTTGAGGTCACTGTGATGGTGGCATTTGGTGGGATCTCAGCCCTGTAATGCATGGCTTGGTCATGCTGGGGAACATCAGCTACCAGCGGCAAACTATCTTATTGATGGTGGTCATAATTGAGGTAGAAGGTGGGTCTGAATTTTTAAGTTGCTGTGATGGTACTCGACTGAATCCAGAGGAGCATAGCTCTGGTTTCAACTGCTATTTCTGCAAACCCTTCTTCCTACCATATCTATTATAAAAAATACAGATGCTGGAACTGCTCACATCCATCTGAAAATGCCTGTGTTTCAAATGATCTTTACCCATTGACTTCATCACTTTGGGTTGTATTACAATCAGAAAAGTCAGAATAAAGTCTTAATCTGCATTGGCATCTAGCCAACTTGCATTTTTCAGAAGAAAGGGGTTAGTAATGGCAACCTTTATTTTTGCCCTTGTGACTGGTTTACTTTAAGGGTATGTACACATAAAAATAAGGAATACAGACTGAAAGAAAGACTGAAAGAAAGAGTAAGCTATTTCTGTAGTTTTAATCCCCCTTAAACCTGTCTACTCAGTTTTTTAATCCTGTGTTTTTTTGTTTTGTTTAATCTCACACTTTTAACCTTTTGAAATACTTGTAATCTTACTTGTCCTTTTCATGCACTTTGAAGAAGTGGGTACCTTCTGTATTGTAGTGCATGTACAACACATACATTAGTTGTTTTCTTTCACTTTGTGTACATATATCTTTTGTATTGAAGGTAGACTCCAGAGAAAGATATATATAGGTTTGCCCCTGTACAAATCATTAGTAAGACCTCATCTGGAATATTCAGCTCAGTTTTGGGCATCAGTTCTCAAAAGGGATATCAGGGAACTGGAGAAAGTGCAGAGAAGGGCAACCAAACTGATAAGAGGAATGGAGGAACTCAGCTTTGAGGAACTGAATGTATTCTCTTTTGAAAAAAGGAGAATATGGGTGGATGGGGGAGGGGGGTTGATCACGGTGTGTAAATACACAAGTGGTCCATATACTGAACTTGATGTAGAGTTATTCATTTTCAGGACTTTCACAAAGGACAAAAAGCATTGTTAATTTTGACGTTAAATTTCGTTTTAGCTAGCCTTTTGACTAAAATGCCATTTTGGTTTTAGTCAACTAAAATCTCCTATACTTTAGTAGACTAAATGGGTTCTAATAGGTTTGATTAAATTGTAATGCATTATTTGAACATTTCTCTTGAATTGGCAAACTCATTATATACTTCCGGAGTAAAAATCGAACATGTTTATGGTATTAAGGTTTGAACCTGCACTACAGACACAGATTTATCCGTTGTTATAATAAAAGTCTTTATAAATAAAACTAGGTTTCATAAACTTATTGCTTTTTGAGAAACAGAAGTGCAACTTTAAAATATAAAAAAAAATGTAAACTCCTATTGGCTGTAATACCATTGCACATATTATCCAAATATATTACCAACATTAAATATTAAAGGGTAACTTTAAAAAAAAAAAACATTCCCCTCTGGGTGATCGATGTACATTACAAGGATTAGAACAGATTCCTACCTTTTTGTGTTCTGAAGTAATCAGCATTTGTTCCTCTTTGCCAAGTGGGTCTAATGGGAGTGGTTTCATAATTAGAAGTCAGCTGTGCAGCTGAAGAGCACTAATAAGGAAACCTGCTGGGCCTGCATCCCTTTTAGATGTGTTCCTATTGGGAGTATATCAATAAAAATTAAATTTTTGTTACTGGGGTTGGCTGAAACCTGACTTGTATCTCGGGCAGACTTCTGGGAAAATTGACGAGCCAATCACACAAGCAGGAATGATGTTTCTAGGGGAAGTCAGTATACATTCTATGTACAGAACACCCCCAGGTAGCCATATTGCATTTTCAGAAAATTACAGTGTCTGCAGATTGCAAAGGAAAGGTAATTTTTAGTAACATTCAATTACAATATGACTTTTGTCGCAATTGTATACGCCATATTATTATTTTTTTCCCCCCCAGAGAGAAAAATTGAAATAAGAAAGGCCTTTTTCGTAATTTTTTTTCCTTCATCGGCTTAATGGATGCCTCCTACTTATTCTTATCTGATAGTGTAGTGTTAATTTTAACATCAAATTTGAATTAATTTTAGTCAGTCTTTTGACTAAAATGCCATTTTAGATTTGTATTTTAGTCATCTGAATTGTTTTCGTTTTAGTCATAATTTAGTCAACTAAAATAGTGTTCATTTAGTAAATTTACAAAATTAACACGGACTAGGAGGCACGAATGGAAGGGCTTCTTCACAGTAAGGCTGGCCATACATTATTCAATTTTCTTGTACAATTTTTCTTTTACATTTACCAAAACCATATATTATGAGGTCAAATCTAAAAACTTCCAATTTGTATGCAATCAGGCAAGTTCTTGCACTACATAGTTGAAGGTAATGTTAAAGGAAATTGAATAAAAAAATGTGGAATAGGTTTCCTCAAGAACTAATTTTGGCTAGCTCAGTTGATTGTTAGTCTGCCTGCTCAGTGGGGAATCTGTCCGCTGATCCCAACTGTGCAGGTGGATGGCTGCCTACTTTACTCTATGGGTGGTCGGATGTAAATGAACCACCTATTCGTTTACACCTGACCGTAAAAATACGTTCATCTGTATGAACTCCGACGGAGAAAAAAAACATCCATTCCCAGAAACAATTCGACGCATGCTCGGAAGCATTAAACTTCATTTTTCTAGGCTCGTCGTAGTGTTGTACATCACCGGGTTTTTGACGTTTGGAATTTGGTGTGTCCGTGTGTATGTAAAACAGCTAAAACTGAATTTCTTCGGAAAAACCGTCTGCGTTTATGCCAACAGACACTCTAGTCGCGTGTACAGGGCATATGTCATCCTACATGTTTCCTGAAGATATTAAAAATAGAATAAAAGAATAAATAAGAGACTTCTATTTACATGCCAAATCTGCGTGTCTCAGAAACAATCTGAGGGAAGTTCTATATCTTGCATTCTTTACATGAAGTCACCCTTAAGCTCTTTTGATAATTTTGTATACTATTGTGGTTTGGGATGCAAATCTGATATGGCTAGTTGTTTGGGATGACTAAAATAACATTTACTCCTCAGACGTTTGTCTAGTTGACTGTCCTCCTCAAGCAGGCATCATTTAGGATGGGTGGATTGTTTTTTGGCTTTCCTTTTATCTGGGCAAACCCTTTTAAAAAAGAAATTGCACGTACAGTGCATGATCTGGAACATATTAGGAACCACCCAGTCTGGCAGCAGGGAGCGAACTGTAGAAGTGTCACATATCAGAAGCAGAGCAGTTCTTTTCTTGCAGTAAATCATTGTAGATGATGTTCCATAACTCATCCCTCAGGGTTCATTGGGGCAAATGATTTTCAAAGCAGAAGCAGTGTCAGTCAGAATCGTTCATGCCCTGCGAGACCAGAGCCTGACTAAGCTGTCATTCGCTGTGTAACTTTCCATACTGGATTGGACTATTTCTCATTCAAATCAATGTTCACATGTGTCAACAGGAGGGTTTTTACAAAGGGATTGAGTGCTAATCCAATTGACTGTAATTCTCTGTTGATTTATGCCAGGAGAAGCACTAATGAATGTGATTGTGGGGAAAAGGCCGGTGCAAACTGAGCCTGCTCACTGGTGTTCCCGCAGGACTTGACCCAATTGCTTTGAGTCAGCTTGCAGCATTCCTAGAGATTTCCAGACTTTCTGATGCAAGTCAAAAATCTGGTAACAGTAAATGCAGGTGATGAAGTGGGCACTTTATCCTTCAAAACATGTCGGGGTTCAATGACTAGTAGGGTGGATCATTAAAAAAAAAACAAATACATCTAGATTATGCATAAGGCACACAATGCATCTTTTAATACTTGCTTATAAAAGGAAAATTCCTATTTTGTGGGGAAAACCGATTTCAAAGAATAAATAATATAGCATACACAATTTCCTTTAAATCTACAGTAGTACGTTTCTAAAATAAGAAATGCAATATGGCTACCTGGAGGTGTTCTGTACACAGAATGTTTACAAAACGCCCCCCAGAAACATTATCTCCTGCTTGTGTGATTGGCTCGTCAATTTTCCCAGAAGTCTGCACTAAGTTTCAAGTCACATTTCAGGCATGCCCTGCAAAAAAAAAAAATGATTTGGTAAGATACTCCCAATAAGAGATCGCACCTTAAGGGATGTAGGCCCAGCAGCTTTCCTCTTTAGTGCCCTGCAGTTGATTGATAATTATTAAATCACTCCCATTAGATTCACTTTGCCACATGGACACAGACAAACACACAGGGATTTCTTCAGAATAACAGAATGTAGGAATCTGCAACAAAGTTTGTTAAAATTAGGGTTGTCCCGATGCCACTTTTTTAGGACCGAGTACAAGTACCGATACTTTTTTTCATGTACTCGCCAATACCGATACTTTTTTTAAATGTCATGTGACAGTTTTCAAACCACAATACAGACTAAGGATATTTTCTTTAGAATTATGAAGAACTCTAACTCAAGACATTATAAAAGAATAAAAATGAGTAAAAATGTTTTATTTTCTTGTCACGCAGTAGTAAAAAACTCAAAGAATTTTCACAGAACATGTTGATAAATACAAAACAAGTATTCTATTTAGGTATCGGGAGCATTTGCGCGAGTACAAGTACTCCCGCAAATACTCGGTATCGGTCCCGATACCGATACTAGTATCGGTATCTGGACAACCCTAGTTAAAATCCTTGCAATGTTCATAGATCACCAGAGGGAATGTTTTTTTTTCCTCAACAATATTTGCTCTTTGAATTTGCTAATTTACAAATTAGAACTAACTATGTTTGACAAAATCCAGAAACGATAGAGAGAAAGGAGTCACCGCTCCCGGTGGGATCACTATGTGGTTACAGGTGGTGCAGGATACCGAGGGTGCTGGCGGTGCACTAAGCAAAATGAGGACAAAGAAAAATGGATAGCCGCACTCCAAAACCTGATGGGTGGTCTTTTATTCAATAGACAGCATGTACAAAAATAGGGTCACAGCAGTAGAAAACAAGGAACAGCCGACGCGTTTCGCACTGGATCAGTGCTTATTCATGGCCATAATAAGCCATGAATAAGCACTGATCCAGTGCAAAACACGTCGGCTGTTCCTTGTTTTCTACTGCTGTGACCCTATTTTTGTACATGCTGTCAATTGAATAAAAGACCACCCATCGGGTTTTGGAGTGCGGCTATCCATTTTTCTTTGTCCTCATTTAACTATGTTTGACAATGATAATTTGGCCTCTTTGCAGCCTTAATCTCTTCAGATGTTCTTTAAGTTCTTCACTGTAGTACAGAACTTATGCATCCTGGGCCATGCACCCATCCCTGCGTACCTGTCGCACTCAGTTGTGCAGGTAGATCTGTATAGCCGATGTACTTTCATTCTCTAATATGGACTGCCTGCATACAGTGCAGCACGAGGACAGAAAAGCAAACAAAGGGACTTTTACACTGTCTGAGCACCTTTGTGAATGAGCCCTGAATGTAAACTCTGTTTAAAGCAAATATTTTAGTTCAGGGTTAATCCACAGTGAGGACAGAACTTTTTTTTTTCTGGTTTGTTTGTTTATGCTGTCTATTGTAGAAACCTTTCCGTTGGAAAAAAAAGCGCCTAAGCTTAAGTTTTTAGGAGCTGCCAGTGTAGGTTGGTGTACATGAAGCCTAGTGCTGTTATCAATAAATCATAACCTGTTGATGCAGGGGGAGGCTCAGAGTGCCCTTTCTAAACATGGCTACTGGAGCTCACAAGCTGTGGCCTTTTAGACTCGAATTACAGCACAGAAGTTGATTACTACAGTGATTGTAAAGGCAGAAGGTTTTTTATCCTAATGCATTCAATGCATTAAGGAAAAAATCATTCTGAGTGCAGCAGCAGCCCTCCTCAGCCCCCCCCCCCCCAATACCTACCTGAGCCCCATCTAGATCCAGCGATGTTGCAGGACTGTCTCGGCTGCCCAGGACTTCCCTCCTCATTGGCTGAGATAGCAGCGTGGCTCAATGCTATATTTTGTTGAGGAATCGCTTAAATTCTACTGTACTCTTCACGCTATGATTGCAGCCTAAGGATTAAAAAATGGTTAATGTCGATTGAGAGAGTAAAGTTGTGCCTAAATATGTTTGCATTAATGCAATATGAAATAAAGGTAATTATGTATTTTATAGGGTTAGTTTCATACATTTTGGGGCTAAAATTAGCCACTTTCCTTTCCAGCATGATGGAATAGAAATGCAGCATGGGGTATGTGTGATGAGACCATCCTGCCACATGCAGCAGATAATGGAAGTGGACATGTTTTGTTAAAGTGATGTGTTTAGGTATAATAATGCTTAAATGCATGTCTCAAGTGTCCGAGGGTAAATCTTAGAGGGATATTAAGCATAAATAGCTTCCCATTACTATTCAGTGACATGAAGTTTTACAGCAGCTGTTTAATACTGTCAAGTTGTGTGAAATTCCTCCACGTTGAGGCTGCATAGACATCCCCAGCCTGTCTGTCCTATATGGCACCATCAAGTCTGAACAGCAATTCAGGTATGTGTTTCCTTATAGAGAATCTTCGCTGTCAATTTATGATATGGAATGGGCCCCTGTGCTTTCAGCGGCCCACCCCCAATTAACCCAGTAATTCTTAAGCTCATAACTTATATATTCTACATGTTCTTAATCGGAGACATCTTTGGGCTACTGATAGAATGATGAAAGTTAATGTACTTTGTACATTTCTTCTACTAGTAAAGAATTATGCTTGTATTTGCAGATCACATAACACTAATCTATAAATAAGATGGAAATGTAGACTTTAAAGTTTTAATTGCTCAGTATCGGTTACATTTGGAAATATCCGGCAGTGAAAGAAACATTGCTGCATTTTTGCTTTTTGCTAAATGAACGTGCAGCACTGACCCCATTTCCAATATGTATGACATACCGCAGCAAGGAGCTCTGAGTGCCCGGGCAACATACGGAGGCATTACACTGGCACTTCAAGAACCATCTTCCATTAGTCACCACAGTCATGCGAGAGCTTGCATGGTGGTCACTAATTGTGGGCACGCTCCCGTGATACAGCGAGCGGCCATAGCCGCTCACTGTATCACTCGGCCCCTCGGCGCGCCACATCACTGGATGTGATTGACAGCAGCACCAGCCAATGGCTGCGCTGCTCTCAATCCATCCGCTCTAGCCAATCAGCGGCCAGGCTGAGCGGCGAAGAGGATATCGGGACCGCATGGGACTTTTGAGGGGTCAGGTAAGTCAGATGTTTTTTCACCTTAATGCATAGATTGCATTAAAGGATCACTAAAGGAATTTTTTTTTTTAGCTAAATAGCTTCCTTTACCTTACTGCAGTACTGGTTTCATGTCCTTATTGTTCATTTTTGCTTTGAAGTTGCTGTAATCCTGCTCTGTTCTCCACACTTCCTGCTTGTCTGTTTCCTTATAACCACAGTGCTGGGAGCTTTCTCACGGTGGTTTAAGCTGTCATTACTGTGTGTCTAAAACTTTCCAGAACCAATCAGATTCATTTTAAAAACAAAACACTGCCCTGGATTTGTTTGTTTTTGTTCTGTGTGTCTTATTTCTACTTCACAGAAACATGAAGCCAGTTCAAAAGTGAAACTAACCTGCAGGCACATTATATGATTGATTTTTATCTATCTTTAATCATTTTGAAAAGGAATCTGTTAACTTTTATGTCTCTATACCCTGTAAACAGTCATTTCAGCAAAAAAAATGTTTTCCTTTAGTGACCCTTTAAGGTGAAAGAACATTTTTCTTTTACAACTCCTTTAAGAGGCATCCATGCCTGTTTTACATGTGCTCTTTCCTAGTAACATATTGCTAAAGTCGAATTAAGGAAAAGTGGGGGGAAAAAGGGGATAAATTGCGGTGCGTATATGTAGGTAGTAATGATGAGAAAGAAAGAACACGGTCTTATAAAAAAATTACAAAATTAATTTTATTCAATACATAGAAATATACACAGATACACAATATAAATATATATATTAAAATCTATAGTTCAATGGATATTCATGGATAGCAAGGGTCATCAGCATGCGAGATTGTAGTTAGCTTGACAGGAAAATCGCATATCCCTACATGTTTCGCGGCCTCCCGCTTCCTCAGGGGAAAACAAGATCCATTTTTAATTTTGTAACTAGATAAGGAACATATACATATTAGCCATGTAGATTGATGTAATTACGCCAACATGGATAAGACACAACAAAGGTTTAGCATTATTGGTATGAGACACTTAAAAAAAGGAGAATAAAAAAAATGATAGCAAATGGTCCGAGAGTTCGACAGAAAAATACAAGCAATAAAACCCTGCTTACCTACAGGCATCCGCCAAAATCAAAGCTGAACAATCCTATATGGCGTGGACTGATGTGCGCAGACCCCTGCATACAATCAGGGGAAATTTCAGGGTGGGTCCCAACAGGACAATCTATATGGGTTAGTGCAAGGAGTGGCGGATTAGGAGATTGAGGTAAATAACAAAGTTCCAAAAGAGTACAAGAAAAAAAAAGAGAGAAAACTAAAGCTTTATGGCGATGTTGAATAAATGGTTCAAATCATGAGCCATATGGATAAAATATATTTTTTGGGACAATGTCTCAAACAAAGAACTACTTACTTCTGAGCAAAACGTTGAAAGGCAAGAGGGCAGATAAAACCTCCACTATCCTAGATGAGCCAGGAGTCAGAGGAAATGGTTTTGCGCTTGTATTGCAGAGCAAAGAAAAAATATAATGACATTTAGATATTAGTTAAATGCCCCATACCTCCAACAGGGGCAGATAAAAGACAAAAAAAATAATAAATGAATGAAAAAATAATGGATGGTAACAGGATAAGGGAGGTAAAGGGTTAAGTAATGAAGTATGCAAGCTTCTGCTTAGGAATGTATTGGACAGTGCAATGAGTCCAACAGTCCTACCAGGGAGAGTGTTCATGGAATAAAAAGGGGGAGAGGATGAGGAAAAGTTTAAGTTGAAAGAGTGTTATCTGTCGCAAAGCAGTTTCAAACGTATGCTCCCACCGTCATGGCAAAAAAGCCCACAGCGCACTGCACACACTGTGCCGGGTGAACTGTTATATAGGCCGTCCATGACCCGGCATCTGACGTCATGCGTCGCCGGGCGGGCAAATCACAACCCAACAATCTGGCATGCCAAACCCCCACAATGAATGGGACTACAAAGACCATCATGCAATGCAGCCTAAATGACGGCTCAGACGGCTGTCATTGGTCAGATCCAGGTAACCAGGCGCCAAAGCATATGGAGACGAAGAATCTAATCGGGGGGGAAAAGAGTGTGTAAAGTTAACCCATTGAGCTGTGGTTAAGATGGTGAAACAACCAGTCAATCGCTGGGCACGGGCAGGCAGTCAGAGATGATGCAGGGTCAAGGCAAAGCCGAGAGAGGGTAGCAGAGGGGAGATGCTTGGAGGACAGTAAGCTCCCCAGGCGCCCTTGGGACCAGACAAGAAATAGCACACGGAATAGACTTATCGCCAAGGAAGGACAGGGAGGGTGAGTTCTCTGACCAAAAAGGAACGCCCGATCCTAAAGCTGAGATACTGAAGAACAGACGGACCAAGAGCTGCCAAAATACGGCCGCCAGACTTGTGACTGGGAAAAAACCCTGGGAATCAATCTCACCTTCTCTGAGATCCCTTCACTGGTTGCCAGTAAAGGACAGAATTGCTTTTAAAGCGCTCTGTCTGACTCATAAATGCATCCATGGAAAAGCCCCGCAATATCTTTGCGATAAAATAGAAGCCCACGATCCCAATCGCGTTCTGTGATCCAGCGACCAAAATTTGGTCAAAGTACCCAAGGCCAGATTCAAGTCCAAAGGAGAAAGAAGGTTTGCTTTCCAAGGTCCCAGACTATGGAACGCTTTACCAACCAGCATTCGGTTGGAGGAAAACCACCTAACCTTCAGAAGACGGATTAAAACTCTGCTCTTTTGAGGTTATGAGATACTGGAACAACGAGCGCCCAGAGGCGATTTAGTTCGCATGTGTCGCGCTATATAAGTTTTTCATTCATTCATTCATTCAAGAGCTAAATCAGTGGCTTTTAGAAAAAACGCCACATCTTTTCGTCCTTAATATAAATGTAAGGCTTTTCAATAGGTGTATCATATCAATAGTGTAACATCAAAAAACAAAAATAAAAAAAAACAATATATGTAATAAGGAAATAAACCACACACTATTTTAAATTGAATACCAGGAGAGTACCACCTGGCACTGCCCAGATCTATCGGCATTGGACAAAAAAGGAAGGGAAGGAAGGGGGAAAATGGGGAAGGAGGGAAAAATAAGGATGACATTACATAGCTATGATATGATTGGGCCAAAATACACATAGTGGGAAAATGAGGGGACACTCAGAACATGGGTCAGCCTAAGCATGCCAAGGATAGGATATGAGGGGAACGTGCGGTCATACAGATACAGAAGAGGATAATTCTAAAGATAAGGCTTGAAGCTTAAATTTTCATTGAAGCCTGAATACTGGGTTGTCTTTAAACTATAGATCCATCGAGCTTCAAGTTGCAGCAAGGCTGAATCCACACTCCCTCTCCTAAGATCAGGGGGGGATGTGGTCCAAAGCCATAAACAAAATTACACTGGGATCAAAATTGTGATAGGTGGCTACATGTAGGCTACAGCTGTAACTATTTTCTTTTTGAGAATGGGTCTAATATGGTCCCGAATTCTCTTAAAGAAACAGCGTTTCGTTTTCCCCACATAAAAGCATCCGCAGATGCATTGAGCCAGATAAATGACTCCTATGGTTTGGCAAGTGACCAGGGTCTTGGGCGAGTGCCAGTTTCCATTGGGTAATTTTAAACCTTTCCTTGTTAGGGGACATAAGTGCAGATGTCACAATGTCCACAGGGTGAAGTGCCTCCCCTCAGGCCGCGTACAGACGATGAGACATGTCCGCTCAAACATGTCCGACGGACCGTTTCCAGCGGACATGTCTCATCGGATTTTGGTCCGATGGTGTGTACACACCATCGGACGAAAATCCCCTCGGGCTGAGGACGCGGTGACGTGGTAGTGACGTTGACGCCGCCACGTCACCAATCCAGGAAGTAAAATACTTCCACGCATGCGTCGAATCCATTCTGCGCATTCTGTCCACTGGTTAAGCGTACTAACCAGCGGACATGTCGGACGGACAGGTTTGCAGCGGACAAATTTCAAAGCATGCTTTGAAATTTGTCCGCTGGACAAACCTGTCCGCTAGCCCGTACACATGATCGGATATGTCTGCTGAAACGGTCCGTTGGACCAGTTTCAGCAGATAAATTCGATCGTGTGTACGCGGCCTTAGAGATGTCTTGGTGAGGGGAGCCATATTGAAATGGCTATGTACCATACGGTCCCCAAGTGAGGGCACTCTGCAAAATGTAAAAAATTACCCTGAAATAACCTATTTCTTTATCATAGGGTCTGCACATAATAGAGGCCAGAACTGTTTGAGAACATCTTTCATTTGCTTGTGTTGATTGGAATATCTGGTAATACGGACTGTATCCATTTTTTTATGACGATCTTTGGTGGAAAAAATAAGAGAGCTTCTCTTTTGGGTCTTCACTCTGTTGTAAGCTTGTTTTAAGCATTTATGACTATAGCCTCTGAGTTTCAATCTCTGATATAGATCGCGTGAGGTTTTTTGGAAGTCTTCATCGCGACTGCAGTTTCGTTTTAGGCACAGGTATTGGCTGTATGGAATGCTTTTTAGTAAAGGCTCCGGATGAGCACTACTGGCTTGTAAAACAGTGTTACCTGCTGTAGGTTTTCTGTACAGTGATGAGTTAATTTGGCCTTGCTCATCGATGGAAACGGGTCCAGAAAATGAATCTGGGTTCTGCTGTAATCCATCGTGAATTTTAAGTTGAATGCATTATTGGAAATAAGCTCAACAAACTCATGAAGCTGTGATTCACTGCCGGTCAAAAAAAGGTTCCTCTCCCACCCCCCCAGGTACAGGTTGGCATACGATGGGGCACATTTTGTCCCCATCGCAACCCCCTGCACCTGGAGGTAGTGGGAGGAACCGAATAAAAAAACGTTGTGTTCAAGAATATAGCTCAAAAGGTCCAAAATGAAGGAGTTAAATTTCAGGGCCCGAAGGACCCTTTTCAATCAAAAAACGATGAATGATCTCTAAACCTTTTTTATGCGCTATTGAATTAAACAAGCTTTCAATATCAAGCGCTACTAATCTAGTATTATTTGGGAGAGTGATACCTTCCAAAGTTTTTAAAAGGTCGATAGTATACTTCACATAGGAGCTTAAAGATGTAACGTGGGGCGATAAGTAGCTATCTATCAATGAACTTGCATTTTCGGTCAAGCTGGCACATCCTGAGATGATGGGTCGACCTGGAGGATCTATTAGGGATTTGTGAGTTTTGGGTAGGGCGTAGAAAGTAGGGATTCTTGGATCCCTGGTGTTAAGATATTTCCATGTATCCTTATCAATGGTATCTTGGAAAAGGGCCCTTGAAATGATACCTCGAAACTTGGTGTAAAAATTCTCAAGCACTGTTTTCGAAATGGGTCTGTACCAATTGGAATTGTCAAGGATCCTAGTACACATAGATTCATATTGTTCCACATTCATGATCACCAGGTTGCCCCCCTTATCTGCTGGTTTAATTATTATAAGTGGGTTGGTTTGTAGTGATTTAATAGCCTCCAGTTGAGTTGAGGTTAAATTGGAGTCCGTAGGAGGTTGGAATTTTCGTTTCTCGATATTTTGGGAAACTTGCTGTACAAAGGCCCAAATGTTGGGATTAGTGTTCAAAAGAAAAAAATTCCTTGATTTAGGTCTGAAGGATTGTATGGGGGGGAAGGTCACACCAGCGATTGACAGGGCAGGGCATATTGCTAAAGTGTTTATGTGAGCAAGGCAAAATTGACTACATGCTGCTGTCAGTCAAATCCTGTGGGGAGGGAACAAGGACAGGGTTAAGCCATGCTGTGTGTGTCT
Source organism: Rana kukunoris (assembly GCA_029574335.1). Lineage (NCBI taxonomy): Eukaryota > Metazoa > Chordata > Amphibia > Anura > Ranidae > Rana > Rana kukunoris. The sequence continues at coordinate 635,557,727 of CM056049.1, read as the reverse complement.
ATGAACACACACACAGCCCAGCTTCAGAGCTTGCCCCCACAAGTGGCCCCATAGCAAGGGGATTGCTACAGGGGTACTCTGAGGACAGGCAGAGCCAAGAACTCACACAGCAGGTAAGTATATCGTGTTCGTTATTTTAATAAAAAAAAAAAAAACGTTACAATCTCAGGCAGTCTGTGCCCTGCTACAGTGTGAAAAGAGTTAATGACCCAGGATTCTCATAATGTATAATTTGGAGAAGAATAACTTTTCAGTTTCCCCAGTTGGTAAAAGCTGGTTTGGGACCTGGAGCCTGGAGATTTTTTTTTAGAGATCTGGGTTGGATGAAATCTCCACTTCTAGGTCAATGTTTTGAGAACCTCCAGCACACTAATTGGGCAGACCTGACTCTAGGGCTCTGGGCTCCACCCCGGCAGACAGGGAAGGTCTTTGCCAAGGAGTTGGTGTATGGACCCAAACCTTTGTGTAAAGACTGCCTGTAAGAGACAGACAAGGGCCTAAAGAGTAATACACACAATCGTTTTTTCCGTAGGAATTAACTTAGACGTGTTTTTCCGATGGATATAGAACTTCCCTCAGTTTCTGAGACATGTAGATTTGGCATGTAAATGGAAGTCTCTTATTTTTTCTTTTATTCTATTTTTAATATTTTCAGGAAATATGTAGGATGACATATGCCCTGTACAAACAACAAGAGATTCCTTCGGAATAAATGCAGACGGGTTTTTCCGACAGAATTCCGTTTAAGCTGTTTTGCATACACACGGACACACCAAATTCGGACCGTTAAAAATGTGGTGACGTACAACACTATGATGAGCCTATAAAAATGAAGTTCAATGCTTCCGAGCATGCATGTTTTTTTTCTCCATTGGAATTCCATGCAGACAAACGGAATTTCTTTCTAACTCCGTCGGAATTTCCGAAGGAAAAAGTCTGATGGGGCATACACACGGTCGGAATATCCGATGAAAAAATTCCGACTGTGTGTACGGCTGGCCATAGACAGTCTGAATTTCAGCCGGTTCAGCAGGAATTGGACAAGATTTGAATAGTTTATGGGCAGGCTGAATGTACAGCCAGCCTTCCAAATTTTACTTGAGATCATTATTGGCTGCTAACGCTCTAGCATTAATCACTGGCTTCCCCCGCCCGGTAGAATGCAATGGGGTCAATTCACAAAGCTTTATTTTCAGATTGCGAGTGTTATTTTAACGATTTTGCTTGTTATTGAAGCTAGTTCAATTCACTAAACGATTTAACGCTTTGAAAAATCATCAATTAACGTTTCACTACACAGAACCTATATTTTAAGGTGTGGATCCTTATTAAAGAGTCAAATCGTTATTTTAAAGATTCAAAACGTTATTTTAAAGAGTCAAATCGTTAAATATGTACAGAAGTGCAATTCACAATTTTTTTTTTGACAGTTATCAATCGTTAAGCAATCGTTAAATTAACACCTCCCTCAGAGTGGCGTTATGACATTTCCCAGGCGATATTTTGTTGTTAGAGGAAGCTTTTGGCGATTTTTGTAGTGTAGTGAAGTTTTTAGTAGTGTTGGGCAAGATAGAACCATGCTCTATTTGAACTTAAAATTATCCAGAGGCGAAGAAGAACACGTTAGAATGTTGTTCAGATTTATAAACGTGTATTCCGTTAACATACTATTTTGGATGACTTTTCGGAAACCCAGGTGATAGCTAAATTCCGATTATCATCTCCCATGATTTATTCTCTGTATGAGGAAATACACATGGCTTTAGAAAAACACACACTAGAAGTTTTGCACATCACAGGCTCAATCTCCATGTGTCTTGCTTGTGTGTCTCTCTCTCTCTGTATCTGCTCTTTTCCACATGCAGCTGTTCTCCTCCCCTTCTGCTCCCAGAATGCATCTCTCCAGCATTATTTAACGATCTTAAGAGTTATTTTAACGTCCCAAATGTTAATAATAACGTCTGAGTAGTTAGCATAACGTTTGGATAAAGAGTCAGTTGAAAACCATAACGACTATGTTAAATAACGATTATAGCTTTCGTGAATACCATGTTTGCTAGCGTTAAATAAGGAGTGCTAATTTAACACCTGAAGAAAACCAATAACGTTTCTCTTTGTGAATTGACCCCAATGTCTGGGCAGGAGGGATTCTCCTGTCAGCACTGTCTGTCTTGATGGGGGGGAATCATGTAGAAACCTTGGTTGCAGGAAAGAAAATCTCTGGCATGTCTAGGACCAGAGGAGCAGTAATGAATGTACAAGCCAGGAAGTTAAATATCATTTGTTTTTTTGAGGGAAGAGCAATCCTGAATACCCCTGCGAAGGGAAACTCATGCTTTGTTTTATGAAATTTTTAATAAAAATAGGCAAGCAAAGCCCTGAAAGTGAAGTTCCAGCTTGTTGTTTTTTTTTCTTTCTTCTTAAACATAACCCCTGTGATGATTGCACCTAATGCTATTCTTAATATAATGTGTATGAAATGTAGCTATTATAAATCATGGACTTTTAAAATAAACTTTTTTGTAGTCCCCCAACCAGCACGCTCCCATCCTTCCCGTGGGCATCTGAAGTCCACTCGTTCCTTCTTTCGGGATACGTAGCATCCGCCTCCCAGTCTTGCGCATGCACATAAACTGCAAATTGTGGCTAAATTTAGGTCAAAATATATTCTTCTATATGTCTTTGGTAAAAAAAAAAAATCAGTGACTTATAGTGGGACTGTGATAGGGTGCCAGGCAATCTGGCGCTAACAGACACTAGCTGGGAGGGTCACTAATTGACACTAACGTTGCTAATGACGCTAATACATCCGATCTGGGACACTGGCTGGAAAGGGGTTAGAATCAAAGGCAATCAAGAGGTTACACATTGTTAGGCACACAGTTAATGTGTGATGCTTTTAATTTCTGATCTGGCTGTATTTCTCCCTGCTTTTTGGGGAGAAGAAACAACCAGGTCACTGTTCTTGTGTACACAGAGTTCTGTGTGTCTGTAAACACAGAATTCTGTGTGTGATTGGACACAGCCGATCAGCGGGTTTCAGCCAAAGTAGACACTGCACGGGTTGGCAGGGGGCACATGCATGTGTGCCCCAAACCCAGAAGATGGCGGCAACCTAAATGAACAGGAGTGTGCCCATATTTACTATGAGCAGCTGTCAGGTGTTTAAAGCTTAATACAAGTCATTTGCATTTGTGTAGAGGGATAATACATCCCCTGTTACTTCATATGGTCATGTCTGCATCCAAAACATGTACATAGTTATAGTTGGTAAGTTTGAATAAATACACTGGTCCATTCAGTTCAACCTGTGCATTTGTGTATTTTTGTACAAGAATACATGTAAAGCATGTAATTCTAACATGATGCAATTGTCACAGAGTTAAAATGGTACTAAATTTGATATTTTTTTTTTTTTGTTAAAAATAACAAACATGTTATATTTACCTTCTCTGTTGGTTTTGCACAGAGCAGCCAGGATCCTCTTCTCGGGTCCCTCGTTGGCGCTCCTGGACCCTCCCTCCTGCCGAGTGCCACCACAGCAAGCAGCTTGCTATGGGGGCACCCAAGCCGCAGCTCCGCGAGTCCATTCAGACACGGAGCCATGGCATTGCCCACCCCCTCTCTCTCTCTTTATTGGCTCACTGATTTGATTAACAGCACTGGGAGCCAGTGGCGCTTTGGTGCTGTTTCAGCCAAGAAGGAGGGAGTGTTCCGGACAGCCAAGTCTCTCGTGCAATTTCGCTGGATCGAGATGGGGCTCAGGTAAGTAGTAGGGTGCTGCTGCACACAGAAGGTTTTGTATCTTGATGCATAGAATGCACTAAGATAAACCTTCTGCCTTTTACAGACACTTTAAGGAGTTAAATGTATAAACTACTCAGAAGAAAAAAATATCCATATGATCCAATTGTTAGTATAACAATGTCCATGAGTTAATCAATCATTTGTCCACCTACACACACTGAAGCTTGTTTTTTGTGGATAGCACCTCCTACTTTTCTTCTTCCCTTTTTTTTCCCCTTAAGAGTCTATTGACATTGTATTTGGCTGAGCAGTGGCAACAACTAAATTTGATAAATTAGTACAAGAGGTGTTGACAAGTTGACTTCCACTAAGAGCCAGCCTATCTAATCTCAGGCATGTCTGAGAGATGACTTTGACTTCTAACCATACATTTACTCCAGCCCTTCCTGCTCTGTATCGGATATGTGAATGTGATCTGTTTTAACCCAGTTACTATACATATGCAGCACATAATGGAATGATAAGCGGAATAGGGCTTTAGCCAACAATTCTCATGGACGAACCCTGTAACAGAACGTTTTATGTTTTATCGCTGGCAATATGTCATTGCTCTGGATGCGTTTCAAAGTACCAGACAATAGTGTGAAACTTTATTACAGTTTTTCCTCTCTGCCTGTTCCTGGTATTCTCCAGTTCATATGGCTCCACTGTCTTCCTGTGATCCAGCTTTCTCTTTGCACTGAAATACTTTTTATTGCTGCAGGTACTCGTCACTGTTTATTGGCTAGGAAAAGCGGCAAACAGCTGTGCGTCATACAGTGGAAATCATCTGGACCTGAAAGAGTTTGAAGGCTTGCTGGCACAAATGAGGAAGGTATGGTTTTTATATATTTTATGACAACTCAAGAAGCCAAAATAAAATATTTTGCAAAGTGAGAACGTTGAATTACTGATAAAGCACAAGGCCAGTGTTGTGTCAGACTGGAAAATAAAATATAGCACAGTTGTCAGCAGGAAGGTAGGTTTTATAAGATTGCTGACATGGAATTTCATAAGAGGAAATTACTTTTCTGTATGAGCTGTGGATTCCAAAGCAATCGGCTCACCCATTCAGGGCCGTCTTTACCATAGGGCAAACAGGGGCAGCTGCCCAGGGCCCTGTCACTGTTGGGGGCCCAAAGCAACCGGAGGTCCCCAGGGGCTCGGAGGCCCCCAGGGCCCAAGATGGCAACCCCCCTTTTTTTTTATTTATTTTTAAATACAAAAATATATTTATTTTATATATTTTTATTTTTTATTAAAGGGACAATTTTTTTTAGGGGTCCCCAGGGACCCGGAGGCCCTCAGGGCCCCAGATGACAACCCCCTTTTTTATTTATTTTTAAATAAAAAAATATATTTATTTTATATATTTGTATTTTTTATTAAAGGGCCAATTTTTTTAATATATGTTTATTTTTTATTAAAGGGCCAATTTTTTTTAGGGGTCCCCAGGGACCCGGAGACCCCCAGGGCCCCAGATGACGACCCCCTTTTTGTATTTATTTTTAAATAAAAAAAATATATTTATTTTATATATTTTTATTTTATTTTTTATTAAAGGGACAATTTTTTTTAGAGGTCTGGAGGTCCCCAGGGGCCCGTAGTTCCCCAGGGCCCCAGATGACAACCCCCCTTTTTTTATAAAAAAACTTGTTTTATAAAAAAAAAACTAATAATGTTATTATTATTAAAGGACCCAGAGTTCCCCAGGGCCCAGGATGGCAACCCCCCTTTTTTTTATAAAAATTTTTATATGTTATTTCTTATTTTTCTTTTTATTTAATAACTATATATATATATATATATATATATATATATATATATATATATATATATATATATATATATATAATTAAAGGGCTCTGAGGTCCCCTGGATGGCAACCCCACTTTTTTTTTTATAAATGTTTTTTTTTAATATATTTTTTTTATTTAAGGGTCCAGAGGTCCCGGATGGCAACCCCCCTTTTTTTGTAATTTATTTGTATTAAAAAAAAAATATTAAAGGGCCCAGAGGTCCCCAGATGGCAACCCCCTTTTAAAAAAAATAATAATATATTTTTTATTTCTTTTTTTCTTTTTATTAAAGGGCCCAGAGGTCCCCAGGGCCCCGGATGGCTACACCCCTTTTTTTATATATATTTTTCTTTATTTCTTTTTTTTGTAAAGGGCCTCCTGCTTCTAAATTCGCGCCCCCCCCCGCTTCTCAATTTAATGGGGCAGCACCCCCCGTTCTCTGCTCCAGGGGGCCCATGCCTGAAGCTGTGTAAGGGGCCCCATGATTCCTGATGGTGGCCCTGCCGCCCGTTAAGCCCCTGTGCTGCCCACAAATCAGGCTGAAAATCATCAGCGGCACGCAGCCAGGTGACAGTACTGCTTCCCTTCCCAGTGTTTTAAAATGTACAGCACCCCTGGCTTCCCTTTAGACGTGCACTTCTCCCTTCCTGCCACTGGGTGCTGCTTGTATATAAAAGTGAATTAGAATGTGATTTTATAACATCCCCAGTTTGCTCTTCCCGAGGCTGACTTCTTCATGTCCTGCTCCTCAAGGTATGTCACTGTTTGCTATATTGTAAATACAAGTTTTCTGTAGAGTGTGCCCAAAGTCTTTATAATATTTGATGATTCACTGCAGGTCTGGTCAGTGTTTTAAAAAGTTCCTGTATTTTACACATGGCATGGCATGGGGTCACAGCACCGTCTGTCCATTCTGCTTTAGCACCATGGGACCCCAGGCCATGCCATGTGTAAAATAGAGGAACTCTTTAAGTCACAGAGCAGCCCTGCAGTCCAGGCTGAGTGAGGCCTCAGAGCACATGGCATTACTGTTTGTATTTAACTGCTTGATGGGCTTATTTTGGGCCTGACTGGTTCACATGTATGTGTTTTGGCGGCCCACATTTGAATGGGCCGCCATGCCTGCATTCCCTGCAAAGAAAAGCGCATGCCTCATGTAATAGGCTGCACACACGGCACACCTATGCCCATCAAGCACTGAAATACAGCACTGTCTGTCCATTCTGCTGTCTGCTGTGACTTATCTTCAGTTCCCGCACTGTCAAACATGCTGCATTTTTAGACGTTTAGGTCACGCTTTTAAAAACACAGTGCGTTTGTGTGTGCAAGAACTGCAGGTAAGTAGCATGGTGCAAAAGTAGAATGGATTTCAAGGTAGCTGATTTTTAAAATGCTGATGGAACCTTTTTTCTGCAGGAAACAAAGGCATGGCAGCCCATTCAAATCAATGGGCTGCTGTGCCTGCACAAATGAGGGCCGCCAAAACACATACATGTGAACCAGCCAGGCCCAAAATAAGCTGGAGGGGGGGCCCAAAAAAAATGTTTGCCCAGGGCCCAAACCATATTAAAGACGGCCCTGCACCCATTGGCCGTGGTAATGTGAACCCCATCATGATAAATATATTGTTTTGTTGGGCTATTTGAAAAGGGAGGTATGGTCTATATGTCAAACTCTGATAAAAGGGTGGTCCCAACTCAGAAGACTAAGGGCTAGATTCAGGATGGAGAGCCTATCTTTAATTTGGCCTAACGTATCTCATTTAGGCCGCCACAACTTTTTCAGGCAAGTGCTTTATTCATAAAGCACTTGCCTGTAAAGTTGAGGCGGCGTAGCGTAAATGACCCGGCCGAATTCAAATTCGGCGGGTAGGGGGCGTGCATTATTTAAATGAAGCGCGTCCCCATGCCAAACGAACTGCGCATGCGCAAGCCGTGAATTGATCCCAGTGCGCATGCTCCAAATCTTGACGTCAATTCGATTTGTTAACGGTGTGAACGGCACTTGCGCAAAGCCCTATTCGCGAACGTTTTACGTAAACGACGTAAAAAAAACGCCGGCACGCCATCCATACTTAACATTGCCTGCGCCTCATATAGCAGGAATAACATTACGACGGTACTACGCTAACGCAAACGACGTAATAGTATATAGCCGGCCGGGCGTACGTTTGGGAATTGGCGTATAGGCTCATTTGCATATTTTAGACGGAAACGCCACCTAGCGTCCAGCCTAAAATATGAAAATAAGATTCAACGGCGTAAGAGACTTATGCCTGTTGGATCTTATGGAAATCTATGCTTAACTGATTCGATGAATCAGACGCTTAGATAGAAGGGCTCTGATCCTCCTCTTCTCGGGCCCCCTGCTGGCATTCCTGGCCCCTCGCTCCTGCCAAGAGCCTCAAGAACAAGCAGCTTGCTATAGTAGCACCCAAGCAGGCTTGCTTCCAAGCCATTGCTCTGCGTGTTCATTCACACACAGAGCCGCGGCTTGGCCCCACCAGGGCCTCCCGGTGCTGTCTCAGCCAATAAGGAGGAAGAGTCCACAGAGAGCCATGGCTATGGTGCACATTTCTGGATTGCAATTGGGATCAGGCAAATATTAGGAGGAGCTGCTGCACACAGAAGTCTTTTTTTTTTTTAATTCATTCATAAAATGCATAATGGTAAAAAACCTTGAACCTTTACAACCACTTCACTCTGAATTTATGTGCACTACTATCCCACCCTTTATGTGTACACCCACATGTACTTTTAATACATTTTATATTTTGGTAATATTACACTGGACAACCCAGGGAAGCGCTGAGAATTTTAGTTTCTTCCTGGTCTTCACCACTATGCCATCACCCTCCATACCTGTAGCTATCATTCCAAGGTGATCCAAGGCCTAGAAGTCCACACTAACAAAAGTTGGTTAAGGGAACCTTGTGACCCATGGCATAAACTTTTCCTTTTAATTTATTTTTGAAAAGCTAAGCTCAAGCATGTCACAGATGAGCAGAGATGAGACACGGAATAATGACAAACACTTGGTAGGAAGCTTAAACTCTTCCAAGCTCCACCTAAGAACCGGGCCATCCGTTTTGGAGAATTTGCTTTTTAGACAATAACTGCAACTTAATAAATTATTTCTGTGAAACTACCATTTCTTGTATATAAAAAACAGTCTTCAGGCTCCCAGTCCTTAAAGCGAAAAGCAGGGCATTTTCTGTGAATTCTTCTTCCTCCAAGCAGGAAATAGAGCAGATGGAGGGAGTTATTTTCTTCAGCTCATGCTTTCTTTTACATTTTGAGAAACCATTGTTTGCCTGTAAACTGATCTAAAATGGTAATGTAATTTGTGTATACATATAATAAAACCCTTTGCGGTATTTAGTAAAAGCCATTATATTCTAACAGTGGGCTTCTAAATTTCATATTAGAGCTTAATCAAATAATCTACTTGTTCCCCATTGATAAACTGTACAAGATGCAACATACGCAATCATTTTTATGTCGTGCTTTTCTATAATATTTAAGATATGCTTGCTAAGAAAACACTTATACTTTTGACATAACAATTGGAACAGATCTGAACAGATCTATGAAAAGCTGTTGATAAGTCTCTTCTCAGTGGAATGTACTCAGATCCCAATACTTTTCTAAAACAAATAAGCATGTGAAGAGATGAGAGCTCTGTAAACTCCAAGACCTTCGCTTTTTTAAAAAAACATGCTTACTTTCTGAAGGGTTGAGTAATTCAGGCTTTGTGTATAACCATAAAGGAGAACTATATTTAACACTTTCTGCATAACATACTGCAGTCACATCAGATACACTACTTGGTTAATATGCCACCTCAACAATGCCTTAAACTTGCTGTACGTTGAGCTGTATATTTTTAAATTGACATATGCTCCCTAAGGTTAAAGTGAACCTAAACTCTAAAGGTGAAGATTTTCTGTCTTATCGGTAAAATTTAGAAAATGCTAAGGTCTAAGCACTATTCCAGATTTACCTTTTTGTCTTGAATTCCCCTCTGAAACACAGCAGTGGACATCCTGTGCCTGTACTGAGAGATCATCTAAGGCATGTCTTCTTTTGACTGCTTTCTAAATAGTTTTAAAGTGACTTTGTGATGTTACTACTACTGTCCTGCTCGCTGTCCTCATTGCTGGGGAATAAGCCGTACCTGAGAACCTAGATTGCAGGGATCTCCCTGCTTATCTCTTCTGTAGATTTGTACTCTTTGCACCCCTACTTGTGTTTCTTGAAAATTCTCCCAAAAGTCATCAGAGCACCTGTCATTGGAAGGGGGCAGCTCTGACATAAGGAAGCAAGGTTATGCTTGTACCAATATTGCCACTTAACAGAGAGAGAGAGCGAACAACAAGGCATGTGAAGTCAGTAACCAGGAAAAGATCTGATGCATAAGTGCCACAAGCCGAATATTTAGATATTTTACCAGCTCCTCGACTGCAGTCCAAGTACAGATTATTGTTTAGATTGATTGGAGTTCTTTGCTATGTTTTTTGCATCTATCTTGTCATGCATCATTGGGCCAGATTCAGGTAGAGTTAGAGTATCAGTGATACTCCAGCCCAACTCTCACTTTGAGCCGGCGTTTCTGTTTTCTTTAGTCAGAAAACAAGAAACGCCGGGTTGGAGTTCCTATACGAGCGGTGTAATTGTATTTCGCCGTCGTATCGTAACTTCAATTTTAAAAATGGCGCGCGGGGTGTTCCCGCTGATTAACGCCGACAATATGTTAATCAGCGGGAATCGGAAATTCACGATCGTATTCGGGCGCGACGCAGTGACTTTCCGACGTTTCCGTAAGAGATACGCGGCGTAAAGATAAAGCAGCCCACTAGTGGAGTATCCTATGTTAAGTATGGCCGTCGCCATCGCGTCAAAAAAAAAAAAAATTCGAGTCGTTTGCGTAAAACCTCCGTGAATGGGGATTGACGTCCTTGACAGAATTTGGAGCATGCGCACTGACAGTCGACGCATGCGCAGTACGTTCGCCGCGGGATCGCGCCTAGTTATAATAATACACGCCCCCTACCCGCCCAATTTGAATTCCGCCGGCTCATTTTCGCTACGCCGCCGCAACTTTAGGAGCAAGTGCTATGTGAATAACAGTACTTGCCCTAAAATTTCGCCGGAGTAACGTAAATGAGAAACGTTACTCCAACTTAAAGATTCGCCCATCTACCTGAATCTGGCCCATTCTCTTTGCAGTGGTGACTTTTTATTATGAATGTTGTTTTCACTATTGTAGGTCACTATATGCTCTTATTGTGTTTTCTTGTCTGTGTTTTTGTCTAAGTGATGCCATAGTCAACAAGGGTTTTATTTTATAAGACTGTGGATGTCTTTCGCTGACCTTTCCTTCTCTTGGCTGAGTACTGGCTGCCCTGAGAAAAATGTAGCAGTGCTGGGCAGTCAAAGGCAACCATTGTTCTTGTTTTCAATATGTGTGGGTCAGCTAAGAGCGCCTTTGAATCCCCCTGCAGACAGGAGCTGGCACAGAGCTGATGCATTTTATTTTATATAGGCATCTATCTCATCCTAATTCCTTATTGCTTTATTTACCAATATTTTATTGGCAATTGCTTCTAAGTGCAACTGTAACAAATGCCTTAAAGCAGGGTTCCTTCCACATTTTAAAATAATAAATAAATAAATAATAAAATGTGAAAAGTCTATAAGTGAAGTGCTAAGTGCGTAAACAAAGGGACAGTCCATCCACACTTGATACGCCATTCAGCCTCAGTGCCGGGTCCAGGGCACCCACAAAAGTTAGCAGCCAGTTGGCGTTTTTTGTATGTTATACTTATTAACCACTTAAGACCCGGACCAATACGCTGGTAAATGACCCAAGGTGTTTTTGCGATTCGGCACTGCGTCGCTTTAACAGACAATTGCGCGGTCGTGCGACGTGGCTCCCAAACAAAATTTGCGTCCTTTTCTTCCCACAAATAGAGCTTTCTTTTGGTGGTATTTGATCACCTCTGCGATTTTTATTTTTTGCGCTATATACAAAAATAGAGCGACATTTTTGAAAAAAAAACACTATTTTTTACTTTTTGTTAAAAAAAAAGTCAAAAAAACTAAATTTTAGTAAAACATTTAGGCCAAAATTTATTTAGCCACATGTCTTTAGTAAAAAAAAAAATCGCAATAAAAAAAAATAGCTACCTAGCGGGAACAGCGGCACTAATACAGCGATCAGAAAAATGATCGCTTAGTGACGCTGGCAATAGGGAGTGAAAGGGTTAACTAGGGCGGTGATCAGGGGGTTAAAACTTTATTAGGGGGGGTGGGGGGGCTATCCTGAACCTAACACTAACTGTTTTTTACACTGCCTGTCACACTGACACTAAATGCAGTGATTAAATCACTGCATTCAGTGACACTGTGACAGGGGGGTGGGGGGGGGCGATCACAAGGGGTTAATATGCCTATGTGAGTGTGTGTCAGTGTTGTGTTGGTGCACACTTACTTGTGATGTCTTCTCTCATCAGCAGCGCTGGGAAACAGCGCTGCGATGAGAGAATACATAATTTCCTCCTTCCTGTGTAAACACAGGAGGAGGAAGTGACAGGCTGGGAGCGCACTCCCATTGGCTGGGAGCGATCGCGGGGGGGGGCGGATATCACGGACATCCGCCCGCAGATCCCGGATCGCTCCCAGAGGTAGGGGGACCCCCGCACGCCGCGGAGGGGGTCCCGATGGGACCCCCGAACCGCACTCAGGCGGGGACGTAAATTTACGCCCTTGTGCCTGTACGTGCCATTCTGTGGCCGTATATGTGCGTGCGGGGGTCCTTAAGTGGTTAATAAAACAGAATTACACTATTGCGGCAATCTCATTCGTTTCTGCATATTGCAATTGGAGCCATCTGAATATAAGGGGCCAGATTCACAAAGCACTTACGCCGGAATATCTCGAGATGTGCCGTCTAAGTCTAAATTTGCTCCGGAATATTTTTTGCACCGTACCCACAGAACTAGAGACGCACCAAAATAGGCTACTCCCGACCAGCCTAACTTGCCTACGCCTGCACATCCTACGTGCACATTTACTCCATCCACACCATTGATTTCCTATGCAAATATGCAAATGAGGGAGATACGTCGATCCACAAAAGTAAGTTTGTGCGGTGCAGTCTACACGATGTGCTTATCAGCTGCACGGAAAGTCTAAAATTAGACCATATAAAAACAGGTTTAAAATTAGACAATCCGTCTACATGTCAGCTAAAGCAACACCGTTAGGGACGAGCTGAGCACCCACACTTGCAGGACAACAATCTGTATGCCAACATGCAGGGCTGCCATCGGGGGGTACAGGCATTACACCTGTAAGGGGCCCGGGGGTCCCCAGGGGCCCAGATGGGAACCCCCTAAAAAAAAAACTTTTTTTTGTTTTAGGGGTCCAGAGTTCCCAAGGGGCCCAGATGGCAACCCCCTCTTTTTTTATTTATTTTTTATAAAAAAAAATTTTTTTTAGATATTTTTATTTTATTTTTTATTAAAGGGCCCTGAGGTCCCTAGATGGCTACCCCCCTTTTTTTATATCTATTTTTCTTTATTTCTTTTTTTTGTAAAGGCCCCCCGGCTTCTCAATTCGCAGCAGATCCCCCCCACCCGCTTCTCAATTTCAGGCGGCAGCACCCCCCCCCCCCCCAGTTCTCTGCTCCAGGGGGCCCATGCCTGAAGCTGTGTAAGGGGCCCCATAATTCCAGATGGCGGCCCTGCCAACATGCCAGGGGCATCCTTGCTCATAGCTATACTACTGACTTTAGATGAGCACAGAAGGAGGAGGGCACAGCGGAGGGCACGGAGGAGGGCACAGGAGAGGATATACCGCACACGCATAGACATCTTTGGCATGAGTGATTCTGAGGTGTGTCGCATCTTCAGATTCACCCCTCATGCAATCCTAGAATTAACCACAACCCTGCAGGAGGATATCACCAGCCCAACACACCGCTCACATGCAGTGCAGCCACTGGGCAAGGTCCTGGCAACACTCCATTTCCTTGCCAGTGGCTTTTTTCAGCGTACAAGTGGAGTGGTGGCAGGAATGTCACCCCCACATTCAAAAATCATTCACAAACAAAAAAAAAAAATGCCCAGCAAAAAAAAAAAATGCCCAGCAAAATAAAAATAAAAAACAGCAAAATAAAAAAAACCAGCAAAAAAAAAAAAAAAACACAGCAAAAAACACTCTTCAAATCACTCTCCAAAAATCTCAAAGACACGTCACAAACCAACAAACAGAACAAAAGCACCTTGCTGTAGGAAGGGAAAAAAATTGGATGTACTTTTGCAATGGAAGGGCATTTCTCTCGGGCTATTTAAGCACTGTGCATAGCTCACTCTGAAGTCTGACGGGCCTAGTTCCTATCTGATTGCGCCGTGAGCATGCTCAGAGAGGTGCTGACCATAGTCTGCTTCATGTGCACATGCCCAGTCTGGCCGGCCCTTCATTTGCATGGGGTCACGGCTCATTTCAATGGAACACGCCCACGTCCTTCCCACTTTGAATTACACCGCCTTACGCCTCGGAATTTACATTGCACCGGTGCAAATTTGGACGAAAATACTACAAGGATATGGTACTTGTGCCTCGAAATTAAGCCTGTCTAACTTAAAGGCGTTGCACTACGCCGGTCCAAATGATTGATCTATGCAGCAAAGGCATCTTGCTTTAAGCGCATTTGACCCCTTTTTGATCAAAAAGGGTCAACATGTGGTAAGCTGCCATCCATACTCTGAGCACTTTGGGTGTTTATTCACAGTCGATGAAGGTGGAGCGTTCTGCTGAGAATTTTTGGTTTATAGGAAGAATTTGAAGCACTTTGTTATGCACCTAGCACTTCACTTAAGGACTTTTCACATTTTATTTCCAGGAATGGTTTATTTATCACAGCATTAATTGTTACTTATTGTATGTACTATTGCAATAATATAGCACAAGACAATTTGTCAATATCATTTTTTTAATGGGACATGGTATCTTATTTAATTAATGCATGTAGTTGTGCAAAATATATTTTTTGTGTTCTAGGTAGGCTGGGGCAATTTCTTTTTATGTATGTTTTTTATATATATTACATTTTAAAATCATACTTACCCAGGTGGATGCAGCATCAGTCCCCCGGCGCCTCTATGACTGAGAACCAAGCGGCGATCAAACACTGCTGATCTCTCGGTGCTCCCAGAGTAGAGAGCTCTCTGCTTTCCACCCCCCCCCCCCCCACACTCACTGTATCACCAAGATTTGGCTGTACTTCTCCTTTAAAGATTTAGCCATGTTTCCCCAAAAAGATTATAGTCATGATTACAATTCAGCAACAGACTGCAGGGGGCCTTCATGTAAAGAAAAAGCCTGGGTTTCTTTAAAGCAGTGGTTCTCGTGACCCACTAACAGGCCAGGTTTGCAAAATAACTGAAATACATCACAGGTGACATAATTTGCTGCTCAGTGATTGCAGTGTTCTAGTCTGCATCTCCCTAAGGTAATACCTAAAATCTGGCCCTTTAGTGGTTTCCTGAGGACAGGAGTTGAAACCACTGCTTTAAAACCTAAATATAGGCTGTTAGATGGCTGAATGGATGGGCATGCTGTTTCACCATGGTGCTCCCTGACTAGGGCCTGTCTCGGTCACAAAATCCCCCAGGGTACTTGCTCTAGAGCAGGCCTGCAAGCACACCTTCTTATTTTGCTATTTGCCATTTCTTCCTATTTAATATTCTATTCACTCTCCCCGAGTACTTGCTGTCATTGAACCTAATTTCAAATCACAGCTCCTTAAAATTCAAGTGTCCACACTGGTATCTGTCATCTCTGCCGAGGTCCAGATGACCAGCAGTGAAAAGGTGGGCTTAGTTGCTTTTTTGAAAAACAATTTAACTGGTTGCGGACCGCCGCATGTACATTTACGTCAGCAAAATGGCACAGGCAGGCACATCAACGTATATATACGTTATATATGCGATCGGGACCCCCTCCGGTACATGCGACGGTCCGTGGGAGCGATCCGGGACAAGGGGGCGGCGGTTCGTTTTTGTCCACCCCCTCCGGATCGCTCCCAGCCAATGCGCACGCTCCCCCCGTGTGTCACTTCCTCCTCCTGTGTAAACACAGGAAGGAGGAAGTGATGTGATCTCTCTCGGCGGTTTTTTCAACCACCGCTGAGGAGAGATCACATCTCACAGTAAGTGTACACAACACTACACTGACACACAGACACATAGGCACATTTAACCCCCGGGATTTTTTTTTTACTAAAGACATGTGGCTGAATAAATTTTGGCCTAAATGTTTGACTAAAATTTAGTTTATTTGATTTTTCTTTAACAAAAAGTAAAAAATATAGATTTTTTTTCAAAAATGTTTGTATATAGCGCAAAAAATAAAAATCGCAGAGGCGATCAAATACCACCAAAAGAAAGCTCTATTTGTGAGAAGAAAAGGACACAAATTTTGTTTGGGAGCCACGACGCACGACCGCGCAATTGTCTGTTAAAGCGACGCAGTGCCGAATCGCAAAAAGGGGCCTGGTCATTTACCTGCATTTTGGTCCGGGTCTTAAGTGGTTAATGGTACCCACAGGGGTCTCCCTCCTGCTCTTTTCGGGCCCCTTTAATGTCAATCTGCACTTCAATCCTCTATTCACATTTTCTTTGTTTTTTTTTACCCTTTTGTTTACATTGGCATTTTGTTTTATATAAGATACAGAGCTGTACTTCACTAAGGCCTGTAGGCATACACATTGTGGATCCCCAAGTAACATTCCTGCTGTCAGGGTTCCAATCTAATTTTTAGAATACTGTGATAATGAATAAATAACTTCATATGGAGTGATTATTTTTCCTGATGCTGATGTTAAAATGTGTTTCTAATATACAGGCAAAAGTTGCTTTGCCTGTGTTACCTATAGGCACATGCCTACCGTACCTAATGGTAATTTGAACCCCGATAAAACAATAAATCTAATAAAAATGAAGATATGAATTGTAAATTTGTCTTAAATGAAGATTTTTATTTTTGACATTTTGATTTTAGGAAAACGAAGAGGTGGAGAGTCCTAAAAGAAGCATCCGTGACAGCGGATACATTGACTGCTGGGACTCTGAGAGAAGCGATTCTCTGTCCCCACCGAGACATGGCAGAGATGATTCCTTTGACAGCCTGGATTCATTTGGTTCTCGCTCACAACAGACACCATCTCCAGATGTGGTGCTGAGAGGGAGCAGCGATGGTAAGAACTACATCTCTTCCATAGTATCCGCACAATATATCTGACCTTTATTCCGGTGGTGGGCATACGCAAGAGTGGAAATGTGATCAATAATCATTTGATGCAACATAAAGGACTAAACCTTACCTTTCTTTGGTTGAACTATTTAACGAGTCTCTTTTCTGAGGGATTTTTCATGCTGTGCAACTTTGTATGGCAGGAATTCTGAACACAATCAGTTTTTTTGCTATCAAGGGTAGTTGACGTAATGAAGTCCTGCTGTGATCTGTTCTAGGGAACACATGTATTTCAAAGCACGTAGTTTGCTAGTAACATTGCATGCAGTTTTTTCCTTGCATGATGAAGGTCACAAAGCAGTGTAATTACCTGAATTTTTTTTGGTATCAGCCTCTTGTAATCCACTATACAATATGTAACGCAGAGCTCAGAAAGGTGTAGTGAGAGGCAACACCTGGAAGCCAGTCAGGTGTGTTGTAGTGCAAAAGAGTCATGTTGATAGCAAGAGAGAGAGAAGAGTAACAAAGGTGAGGTAATCAGTCTGCTGCTTCTCTTTTCACTGTACAGTCACAGGGTAGGGATACGTAAGGCCTGTAAGTGAGAGTAAACTGCAGCAGGAAACGGTCAGCTAGAAAATGTTCTGCTGGAATTATGCAAATTTCTTTCTTCCACTCCATTTTTTGCAGGAAATTTGCACCGTCTATGGTCTGCCTTAAGTCTGGTACACACTGAGTTCTTTTTTTCAACCCAGCTGTCAGCTCTGTTCAGAGCCGTCACTACCCTATTTTAAATATATATATATTTTTTGTGTAGTTTAGTTTTAGTTATTTAGTTATTAAATTAATTGGAATTAAAGTTCCTCTTTTGGTGTAGGCGTAAGGTTGGTAATACGGCTATCAAGGTTTCCTTTGATCCAGTAATGTTTGAAGATTACTTCTAGGAACTATTCAGTTTATGATTAAGGTACTTGAGACTGAATAAATAAATCTTGGGCACCTCTGTCTGCTACCAACTTTTCTATTTATTTTGTTTGTGCTTCAAATGTGCTAAGTATTCCGTGCCAGTCCTGCAACTGTACTTGTTACAGGCATAGCTACAAAGTGGTTTGTGTAGGTCCTTATGGAGTATGTGTACTGTAATCTAGCAACACACCTAACTGTAAAAGCCATTTTGTAACTCCAACCTGCTGCTTCTGACATTAGCTGAACAATTGATACAGTTATTTATATACAAACATGTCCATTTTGCACCACAAGAAATGCACCTTCAACTCAAACAAGTTGCTTACTCCAAGTAGGCACTTTCTGCAAAATGGGGAATTTTCTATCTGCAAAAAGAATGTGCTGGCGGGATGTTTGCAATGTGACTTAATTCAGGGATTTCAATAAGCACCATAAAGATGTATTCTTAAAAATGTGTGTGTTGTACACATAAGAGCACCATCTGTGCATTAGTAAAAAAAAATGCAGACGTTTAAATCATGCTGAATTGCTCTGCTGGGGAACTCATGACAAGAATTAGGACTTCAACATCTGCATTGACTGACGCTGCTGTCTAAGCTTACTTTGGCAAAATTTGAAGAGGAACGCCTGTCTGTGTTCAGCCATTGTTATTATGCAGGATTTGTATAGCACTAACCGTTTGTGCAGCACTTTACAAAATAAAAGGAGAAGTTACAGTTACAATACATACAAAAAGGCAGAAAACCAAATACAACATCCATAACTGTCAATGGAACTCCAAAAAGGAAAAAAATGCAGACTTTGAAGATATCATACGAGACAAGAAAATCTTAACTTAAAATCATTACATATGTATTACATGACTAAATGTACATGGATACTAAAATGTCCCCAAGGATCCATCTACTTTTAACCTTGTTACTAATATTATGTAATTATTTTATTTTAAGTTAATATTTCCTTGTCTTGTATGGTATCTTATAAAGTCTGCATTTGTTTATTTTTTAGATTTACAGTTACAATACAGTTCAGAGTTGGAGGGGCTGATGTGAGAGCTTATGATCTAAAGCAGGGGTCTCCAAACTGCGACCCGCGGGCAAGATGCGACTCTTTGCTTGCCTTATCCGGCCCTTAGGGCACTATTACTCCACTGATACAAGTCATTTTCTTCCCACCGACACCAACCATGGGACACTTTTCCTCTCACTGACACCAATGATGAGGCACTATTCCTGGAAATAAAAATTTGGGAAAATGAAAAATTGCCATGGACAGATCACCATGCAATTACCTTCAATATTTCCACAATCCCCCCCGCAACAAAAACATCAAATCCAGTGACAACACACTGGACTAGATGTCAGAAGAAGCTCCACTCGGAACTCTTCAAAACCACTTTAAGGAAAAAAATAGAAACAACTCCGCCGCATCAAACGGCCGTTGAAACATTGGAAGCCATAAACTCGGCCATGCTACAGTCAGCCGACTTGGTAGCGCCGAAGCGACGAACCCGCATCCGGAAAACCAACCGCAGCTGGTTTAGCAACCAACTGTCGTTACTGAAGCAAGAACGCAGAAGGGCCGAATCTGCCTGGAAAAGATGTTCTTCAGAGCTAAACCTATCCATCTACAAGGCGACTACAAGAAAATACCACAAAGGAATTTTCCAAGCCAAGAAAAATTATTTTTCGGAGGCTATCAACGGCGCCCTAAACCGCCCCCGCGAACTCTTCAAGATGGTCACCCAGACCATGAAGCCAGGATGCATTGAAACCCCCAGCTCGGACACACAAGAATTTTGCAATGAACTATCGGATTACTTCATTAATAAAATCGAGGTGATCCGTGAAAGCATTCAGTAAAACAATTCCCCCCTCAGCCCCCCCTGCAGCCTCTCACACAACACCCATAGTAATTCTTCTATATCAGGTAAGTTCGCCCTGGAACCCATCTCCATCGAGACCACTAAGAATGTCATTTGTACTCTGCGTAATAGCACAGCGCCAAATGACGTTATCCCCACTAAACTGCTGAAGGAATGCGCCGACATTCTGGCTCCTCCCATCACGCAGCTTATCAACCAGTCTTTCTTGGAAGGCATAGTGCCCTCACAGTTGAAAGAGGGTGTAATCCAACCCATCCTGAAGAAACCCTCCCTGGACCCCAAGGATCCACTCCACCGCCGTCCCATAACTAGCCTCAACGTACTCTCAAAGATAATGGAAAAAGTAGTGGTACAACAGCTGCAACAGCATCTAGATACCCACAAGCTACTTGACCCATTGCAATCAGGCTTCCGTCCCGGACACGGGACAGAAACAGCATTACTGAAAGTATGGGACGATGTTCTCAAGGCCGCAGACGAAGGAGAATCTTGTCTTCTAGTTCTGTTGGACCTAAGTGCCGCTTTCGACACTGTAGACCACAATCTGTTACTGACTCGGCTTGCTGAAGTAGCCAGAGTCGCAGAAGGCGATCTATCTTGGTTCTCCTCTTTTCTGGAAAACCGATCGCAAACAGTGAAGTTAGGACCTTTCACGTCTGACAAACGCACAGTAACATGCGGAGTCCCTCAAGGATCGCCTCTGTCACCAGTGCTGTTTAACATATATCTTCGTCCTCTCTTTGAGATTATCAGCAGCCAAAAACTGCTCTACCACTCATATGCAGATGACACACAACTCTATTTCCGCATCTGCAACAGACAGGATCACCACCTCAATCTAGAGACATGTCTCTCTTTGATAGAGGACTGGATGACAAAGAGTTATCTTAAACTCAATGGAGCGAAAACAGAACTTCTCCTGTTTCACGCCAAGCGTATGAATCAACTTTCAACAGCATGGACCCCCCCGCCCATTCTGGGCAAGCTCATCACCCCTAGCGCCAAAGTCAAAAGCCTAGGGGTCATTTTTGACTCCTTTATGACAATGGACGCACAAATAGGGTCAGTAGTCAGCGGATCTCACCATCTGCTGCGCCTACTACGCAGACTCACTCCGTTCATCCCTAAAGAAGATTTAGCGGTCGTGGTGGGAGCAATTGTTAACTCCAGACTGGATTATGCAAATGCCCTTTACCTCGGCCTCCCCAAGTACCAAATCGCTCGTCTGCAAGTCGTTCAGAATACGGCCGCCAGACTGGTGACTGGGAAAAAACCCTGGGAATCCATCTCACCTTCACTGAGAGCACTTCATTGGCTGCCAGTCAAAGACAGAATCGCTTTTAAAGCTCTCTGTCTTACACATAGATGTGTCCATGGGAATGCCCCCCTTTATTTATGCGAAATAATAAAAGCGCATAATCCCAATCGCGTTTTGCGATCCACGAATCAGAACCTGCTCCAGGTTCCGAAAGCCAACTTCAAGTCCAAGGGAGAAAGGAGATTCGCGATCCAAGGTCCCAGACTATGGAACGCTTTACCAACCAGCATTCGGTTGGAGGAGAACCACCTAGCATTTAGGAAAAAGGTCAAGACTTTTCTCTTTTGATATCAAAGGAGACAGGAACAACAAGCGTCCAGAGGCGATTCAGTTCGCATGTGCCGCGCTATACAAGTTTTCATTCATTCATTCATTCATTCCTCCCACTGATGCCAACCCCTTTCAATATTCTTCCTACCAATACCAATGATGTGGCCCTTCCACTGATCACAGGTACTATGTAAATTTCTTACTCCCACTGATAACCAAGCCTGTACAATACTTACACCAGGGCATTTTCTACTTCCACTGGCCACAGTCTGGCCCCTCTCAAGTCTGAGGGACCTTAATCTGGCCTTACGTTTAGAAAGTTTGGAGACCCCTGATCTAAAGGGAAGGGGGAATGATACAAAAGGTAGTCACTCTGTGGGGATGAATTGTTCAAGAAAGTAAGATTCAGTTGCTAGACGGAAATGAGACTTTCCTGAAGAGAGGAGATGTCATGGATTGCCTAAAGTCTTGGGAAAAGCCAAGTGGACACAGTTTGCTTAATATTTTAGGATGAGGTTGGTTAATGGCTGGGAATGGCTTTGTAAGTTGTTAATATTTTGAATAGTATTTGTTGGGTTATTGGAAGCCTGTGGAGAGATTGGAGATTGGAGAGAGGGATGACAGACACTGAGTGAATAGTAAGATTGATTAAAAATGTTGCTGAAAACCAATGTTGTACATTGAGTACTAGGCTTCGCCGTCGCATATGCGGCACTTAACAAAACTGCCCGTATTATAAAAAATGCCGCAAATATCTAAACCTTGTGACTCCAAAATGGAAGCATGTACAATGTGGCATTGAATAAAACAATATTCTTGGATGAGGCAGATAGGAAAGGTTGGGCCTGAATGTTTTCATATATAAATTTTACAGTAGATTGGAGAGGAATAGGTTCTGAATAAGCCGTGCCTACCTATGTAAATGAAGTCGTATCTCTATACCGTTAAAGGGTTAATAAAGGAAAAAAAATGTTTTGCTGAAATGACTGTTTACAGGGTATAGAGACATAAAAGTTAACCGATTCATTTTCAAAATGATTAAAAATAGATAAAAATCAATCATATAATGTGCCTGCAGGTTAGTTTCACCTTTGAACTGGCTTCATGTTTCTGTGAAGTAGGAATGGACACACAGAACAAAAACAAACAAATCAAATCAAAACAAACAAATCCAGGGCAGTGTTTTGTTTTTAAAATGAATCCGATTGGTTCTGGGAAGTTTTAAACACACAGTAATGACAGCTTAGACCACCGTGAGAAAGCTCCCAGCACTGTGGTTATAAGCAGGAAGCGTGGAGAACAGAGCAGGATTACAGCAACTTCAAAGCAAAAACGAACAATAAGGACATGAAACCAGTACTGCAGTTAGGTAAAGGAAGCTATTTAGCTAAACACATTTTTTCCTTTAGTGATATCCATTTTGCATATGACTTCTGAAAGTAGTGGATATTTCTCGGCAAAGGCAACTCCTCATTGCTTTTCTGTTGTAAATGTAAGTTTGTTTTCTTCCCCAGGGCTCAGTTTAGTTAACCGCTTAAAGACCGCCACACAAAATTATACATCGACAGAATGGCACGGCCCGTCCCCGCTGGACCCGCGGACTAGATTTCCGCCAGTGTTCCAAGATCGGGTCACAGAGGGAGGTGTCAGTGTATACACAACATCTTCCCGTTCTTCCTAGTGACATGTCCTCTAATCGGGAGCAGCGATTGGTGACGTGTCACTCGTAGCCACGCCCCCTAACAGTTAGAATCACTCTCTAGGACACAATTAACCCCTTCAGCGCCCCCTACAGGTTAACCCCTTGACTGCCAGTGTAATTTTTAAAGTATTCAGTGCATTTTTATAGCACTGGTCCCAAAATGGTGTCAAAAGTGTCCGATGTGTCCGCCATAATGTCGCAGTCATGATAAAAATCGCTGATCACCGCCATTACTAGTAAAAAAAAAAAAATGCCATAAAACTATCTTACTCTCTAACTTTTGTGCAAACGAATCAATAAATGCTTATTGCGATTTTTTTTTTTTTTTTTTACCAAAAATATGTATCAGCCTAAACTGAGGAAAAAACATTTTTTTATATTTTTTGGGGATATTATAGCAACGCAATGTAAAAAATATAGCATTTTTTTTCAAAATTGTCGCTCTATTTTTGTTTATAGCGCAAACAATAAAAACCGCAGAGGCGATTAAATACAACCCAAAGAAAGCTCTATTTGTGGGGGGAAAAAAAGGACGTAAATTTGGTTTGGGACCGCGCAATTGTCAGTTAAAGCGAGGCAATGCCGAATCGCAAAATGTGGCCTGGTCGTTGGCCAGCCAAATGGTCCGGGGGTTAAGTGGTTAAGCTATTTTTATTTTCAGAATACATATTACACCTAAATTCCGTTAATTGTACATTATGTTTGAAATGCAGTTTGTATTCAAGCAGGGTATGTTGATTGATAGTAAAAACAAAAGCTGTAGAAAAAGAGACCTTTTTTTCATCCCCTCAATGACCTATTTATCAGATACAGGAGTTATCATACATTTTTGATTCATCTGAATTTTTCCATCTCTCTGATCTGTGGCGAGTCGCAAAATTTAGGAATCCAAGAAATTATGATTCATGAAACAGATGACTTTCTGCAGGTGGAAAAATCTTTCTGTATATATTCAAAAGGATAAAAAATGTGCAGTTTCACAATCGTTACTTCCAAACAAAGTCCAGCTGGTATTTACGAATTCGTTTTTGGTGCAGTGACATTCAAGGGAAGGACAGATTTAGTAAACATGTCAGTATGTCCTTGTGCAGCTCTGCTGGTAAAGCTAACGCAATACAAATGTCCTTTGGAGGTGACTTGTGCCACCAAGCTGAATAAAATTTGATGTGTGGTTTTTCCCCTTTTAAAGTAAATGAGAGAACCGTCAGTGCAAAGCATTATCAGTTGCTGGTATGTATGACCTGTAGATATGCACAGAGCATCCTGGAGGGCAGTGGGATGGGCACCCAAAGGCTGCTTTTTCCATCCTATGGTAACATCTGCAGTATGTGCCGGGTACTTGGTACCCTCAGCAGTGATGTCTACTCCTCAGTTTTTCTTTCATCTCCTTTTTTTTTTTTTTTTTTTAAACCATTCTGTTTTTGATTTTTTCTTTTCTGACATGTTGGTGTTTTATCTTTCACTTAGATGTTATCATTTACAGCCAGATAAAACACAAACCGTGTCTGTTTTCATTTCAGACTGCAAAGCAACAATGTGATTATTTTAAAGGGGGGGGGGGGGGGTTCATTCTTTCCTATACCCATTGTAACTTCATAAATAAAACCAATTTTCATAAACCAACAAAAATATATATTTTTTTTACAAACAAAAGTGCAAGTTTAAAATATTTAAAAACAAAAACTGTAAACTCTATTGGCTGTAAAGCCAGGCTGCTAGTGTGGCTGGGGAAGTAAATGGGAGTGAGGGAATGCACAGGACAGACAGGGTGCATTATACTTTGGGGATGGGGAGGTGACCTTCTAGTGGGGATGGGGAAGTAAATGGGAGTGAGGGATTGCACAGGACAGACAGGGTGCATTATACTTTGGGGATGGGGAAGTAAAAGGAGGTGAAGGGAATGCACAGGGCAGTCTAGTAGGCTGTTATTTTACACAGTGTTAAGCACTTCTACCTTGCTGGGAGGGGAAACACTCACCACTTCACATTCAGTCAGACATGAATCCAAAAGAGGAGTTCCTCTTCTGTGGTTTACAGAGTATTGTTCCAAAACGCCCGGGCACCATAACGACGGAGAGAGCCTGCATCTATCAGCCAAGATAGCTTGCTGATAGAATCAGGGGGCTGGGGCTTTAAGAGGAAGGCTGAGCTCTGAGGAAAGTAGAAGCACAGGTGGGTACTGGAGATTTTAGTCAACTAAAATGTACTGGAGCTTTTAGTCAACTAAAATACGACTAAAACAATTCAGATTATCAAAGTACGACTGAAACTAAAATGGCATTTTATTTTAAAGTCTATGACTAAATTGAAATATGCCGTCAAAATTAACGACAATGCAGATTGCCTCCTCCCCTCCAGTGGGATGCAGTAGTCTTTAGAGTCTTTGTTGTAAATGGTAAATACAAAATTAGAACCTGAGATCAGCCCTGACATTGCATGTCAGTAAACAAAACAACTTCCAGCTTATTCTTTTACATAACCTTTAAGTATTAATCCCAGGATTCAGCACTAGTCATGCATGGCATAACCCAGTCAGATGAAGCAGTGGGGTCCTAGTGGGAAATCTCAACATGGGCCCTCATACCTCACAAAAAAATTCTTAATGGCTCAGTTTTCATTTTCGGCAAGCTTAATGCAGAAGTGAGAAGGCCCACCTTTTTCTTTACAAAATATATGATCTACACAGATGAAAAAGTGGGAGTAACTGTTGCGTTTGGGTGCCGGAATCTCAAAGTTTTCTAGTCTGTTGTAACCGCTACACCCACCTGTAGTTGTGCCCTTGAACATAATACTCAAAAAAAAAGCCCATCTCTCATTAACAATGTAGTAGTCTGTTTTCTAAATCTAATATTCCCATAAGTGTTATCTGAGAATTTACATTTTTAGGTTCAATAAGTTTTTATTGTATTTTTTAGTCAAGTATAAACAGAAAGTAAACAAAGGGCAGCCCAATCGGCAAAATATTGAACACATACATTCCGTAACATAGAAATAAGTGGGTCCAAACAGTTACCACATTGGTAAATAGGTAGAGCAAATATAAGCATATACAGTGCCTTGCGAAAGTATTCGGCCCCCTTGAACTTTGCGACTTTTTGCCACATTTCAGGCTTCAAACATAAAGATATAAAACTGTGATTGTTTGTGAAGAATCAACAACAAGTGGGACACAATCATGAAGTGGATCGAAATTTATTGGTTATTTCAAACTTTTTTAACAAATAAAAAAAAGAAAAATTGGGCGTGCAAAATTATTCAGCCCCCTTAAGTTAATACTTTGTAGCGCCACCTTTTGCTGCGATTACAGCTGTAAGTCGCTTGGGGTATGTCTCTATCAGTTTTGCACATCGAGAGGTTGAATTTTTTGCCCATTCCTCCTTGCAAAACAGCTCGAGCTCAGTGAGGTTGGATGGAGAGCGTTTGTGAACAGCAGTTTTCAGTTCTTTCCACAGATTCTCGATTGGATTCAGGTCTGGACTTTGACTTGGCCATTCTAACACCTGGATATGTTTATTTGTGAACCATTCCATTGTAGATTTTGCTTTATGTTTTGAATCATTGTCTTGTCGGAAGACAAATCTCCGTCCCAGTCTCAGGTCTTTTGCAGACTCCATCAGGTTTTCTTCCAGAATGGTCCTGTATTTGGCTCTATCCATCTTCCATCAATTTTAACCATCTTCCGTGTCGCTGCTGAAGAAAAGCAGGCCCAAACCATGATGCTGCCACCACCATGTTTGACAGTTGGGATGGTGTGTTCAGGGTGATGAGCTGTGTTGCTTTTACGCCAAACATAACGTTTTGCATTGTTGCCAAAAAGTTTGATTTTGGTTTCATCTGACCAGAGCACCTTCTTCCACATGTTTGGTGTGTCTCCCAGGTGGCTTGTGGCAAACTTTAAACAACACTTTTTATGGATCTCTTTAAGAAATGGCTTTCTTCCTGCCACTCTTCCATACAGGCCAGATTTGTGCAGTATACGACTGATTGTTGTCTTATGGACAGAGTCTCCCACCTCAGCTGTAGATCTCTGCAGTTCATCCAGAGTGATCATGGGCCTCTTGGCTGCATCTCTGATCAGTCTTCTCCTTGTATGAGCTGAACGTTTAAAGGGGGGGCCAGGTCTTCGTAGATTTGCAGTGGTCTGATACTCCCATTTCAATATTATCGCTTGCACAGTGCTCCTTGGGATGTTTAAAGCTTGGGAAATCTTTTTGTATCCAAAATCTGGCTTTAAACTTCTCCACAACAGTATCTCGGTCCTGCCTGGTGTGTTCCTTGTTCTTCATGATGCTCTCTGCGCTTTAAACGGACCTCTGAGACTATCACAGTGAAGGTGCATTTATACAGAGACACATTACGCACAGGTGGATTCTATTTATCATCATTGGTCATTTAGGTCAACATTGGGTCATTCAGAGATCCTCACTGAACTTCTGGAGAGAGTTTGCTGCACTGAAAGTAAAAGGGCTGAATAATTTTGCACGCCCAATTTTTCAGTTTTTTATTTGTTAAAAAAAGTTTAAAATATCCAATAAATTTCGTTCCACTTCATGATTGTGTCCCACTTGTTGTTGTTGTTTCTTCACAAAAAATTACAGTTTTATATCTTTATGTTTGAAGCCTGAAATGTGGCAAAAGGTCGCAAAGTTCAAGGGGGCCGAATACTTTCGCAAGGCACTGTATAAGACCAATCCGCGACCCATGATGACCTCCCCTGACCTGGATGCCCCTATGGGATCCTGCTGCGTCCACGGCCCAGGAAAGTAAGGGGGAGAAAACCAAAACGGACAGGCAGATGGCTTTAGTACCCAGTCATGCTCATACCTCATTCAATAAAAAAAGGAAAAATAGCTGACACATGAATCAGAATGCGTATGATTAGAAAGGGGGTATGGCCAGAGGGAGTTGGCCAGGAAAGAAGATGAAAAGACGGAGATGAAGGGAAGAGAAAGCCCGAGGCAGAAAAAGGAGAGAAGGGAGGGGGGAGTAATGGGTAAAGGGCGGGGTAAGGGAGACGAAGTGCTCAAATCCAACAAGGAATACATCATTTTAAGTTGGACAAAATAAAAAAATTTATTAGAGGCAAAATCAAAACCGCTGGAAGCAAGGTCCCCCACTGTGTTCGAACCAAGGGGCTAGAGCCCGTCGGAGTCATGGAGCCAATGTGGGCGGGAGTCTATTCTTGAGTTTATCTGAGGTGGAGTAATGCCTCCAAACACTCCAAGTGAAGGAGAATTTAGCCTATCTATTAAAGGATTTGGCTTCCAATTCTTCCATAAGCATAATGCCATTCATTTCATTTATCCATTCGACAATAGTCGGGGGAAGACAATTTCCAGTGCCTAGAAATCAACTGCCGCCCAGCACTTAGACAGAATTTAAAAGGGTATTTTTTTTAAATCTGGTAGAGCCGGGGAGAATGGAGAGGAGGGCTATAAAGGGAGATGGGGTGAGAGGCTCACCATAAAGGTCAGAATAAATTTGGAAAATTTGGGTCCAGAACGGGCAGATCTTATCGCAGTCCCACCATATGTGGCAATACGTACCTGTAGCTGAGGCACATCTCCAGCAAGAGTCAGAGGCCGAAGGGTACATGATCCGGACAGTGGTCGGCACTCGAAACCATCGTGATAACACTTTATATTTTTTTTTTGAGCATAACTCGATATAGAGGATTTATGAGTGTAGAGAAAAGCTTTGAGCCACTCTGCCTCACTGATATCTCTCCCCAGCTCCTCCGACCAAGCCGTGGTGAATTTAGGGAAGGAACCATGAGTGTGGCCTAAAATCATCTTATAGATCAAAGAATGAGTGTGCCGCTGGGTGTTTGGAAAGGAAAACATTTGTTCAAGCCCGGTTAGGGGTCTGTGAACTTTTCCAGAGTCGTGAAGTGTCTTACAGTAAGCTGTCAAATGTAGATGTGTAAGCCAGGTCACTCTGGATGCAGTAGCTGTGGTTGTCACGAAGGAGCATGTGGTGTCACTAACAAAACATTGTGCAGAGGACCAAGAAGCTCTATTGTATCCTGCTAAAGAATGGATCGATCTGCTCTCCTGGAGGGCTGGATTATCAAATAGGGGGGTTAATGGACTCGGGTCAGTAGAGAGGACGCATAGCTCCCTCTTTTAGTACCAAATCGCCAAGGCATCTCTGGTGAGGGGGATAGCCCCGAGAGGGCTCGATGGGATTTAGCGTGTCCCCAGAGTAGAGCCCGAAGGTCCACTGAGGATAGGTCTTGTTCAACACGTGTGCAAACTTTACCTAGAGGGAGAGGGAACCATTCCAAAATCCGGGAAAGCACCCCCGACGTATGGTAGAGCTCAAAGTCAGTGATGGGAGAGCAAAGGAGTCTGTGTTTCAGCCTAGGGCGACTACCTCTCCATACGAACTGTATGGCCATTGAGCGTAACGTACGAAAAAAAGCTGATGGTAGGGCTATCGTGAGTGCTTGGAACAGATATAATAGCTCGGGCAAAATATCAATTTTGCTTTTGCTCATACGTCCGAACCACGACACTGGTAGGTCCATGCGGACTTCGGTGAGACGCCAAAGTTTAGTCAATAGTGGGCTGTAGTTCAAAGCAAAAATCTCCGACAACTGCGTTGGGACGGCCGTCCCCAAATAAGAGATGGACTTCTCCCACCACTGCAAGGAGAAATTTGATTTGAGGGTGACAAGAGTAGGCAGCGGGAGGGATAGGTTCAGCGCTTCCGTTTTGGATAAATTCAATTTATAGTTACCAAGTCTGCCAAACCGATCAATCTCAGCCAAAATAGAAGTGATACTAATGTGGGGTTAAGTGACATAAAGAAGCAAGTCGTCCGCATATAGGGAGAGTTTACAATAGGATGAAGATGTTTGAATCCCGTGTATGCTCGGATTCACTCCAAGCGCCTGGGCTAAGTGCTCTATTACAAGGGCAAAAAGGAGGGGGGAAAGAGGACACCCCTGCCTAGTGCCATTCTTAATTGATGGTACACTCGATTGAATTCCGTTAACCGAGACAGTGGCGGAAGGGGTGGAGTACAGAGACAGAATACGAGAAAGCATTTTCGGACGTAGGCCTATTTGAGCAAGGTTGGACTGCAAGAATAGCCGGCTGACCCTATCAAATGCCTTCCCCGTGTCACAGGAGAGAAGGCACGCCGGGATACGGTTGCGTTGGGCATAAGCAATAAGGTGTATGGTCTTGGCGGTGGTGTCCCACCTGATCTCTGTGTATAACATTGGGCAATAATGGAGAAAGGCGGTCGGCCAGGATTTTCGCGAAAAGTTTCAAATCAATATTTAAAGATATAGGTCTATAGTTGGAGCATTGAGATGGATCCTTACCAGGTTTGGGGAGGACTACTATCTGGGCTAGAAGGAGAGTAGAAGGGGAGGTATTATCATCGATGGCATTGAAAGCTTTTGGTAGGAGAGGGGCTAACTGGGGAGCAAACATTTTATAAAAACGCAAGGTAAACCCATCTGGGCCAGGGCTTTTGTTGTTTTTTAGTTTTTTTAATGGCCAGTTGAAAGAGAATTTACATTTTTGTCAGGATGAAGTTATAATTTTACATTTTATATCCATCCCATTTTATGGCAACTGCCATCTCCAAAATCAAATAATTGCTCTGAACTATGTTAGCTTTTGCCGAATCTTTCTGAGGCCTCGTACACACGAGCGGATATGTCCGCTGAAAACGGTCCGATGGACCGTTTCAGCAGACATCTCCGATCGTGTGTATGGGCTAGCGGACAGATTTGTCCACCCGACAGATTTCAAAGCATGCTTTGAAATCTATCGGGTGGGAATGTGTCCGCCCGACATGTCTGCTGGTTAGTACACTTACCAGCAGACATGTCGTCCCGCACCGCCGCCGCCGAATGGATTTGGCGCATGCGCGGAAGTGTTTTACTTCCTGGTGCGGTGACGTGGCGGCGTCAACGTCACCGCCACGTCACCGCGGCGTCCGCCGGCGGGGAATTTGATCCGATGGTGTGTACATGCCATCGGACCAAACTCCAGATCGGACATATCCGATGGAAACGGTCCGCGGACCGTTTTCATCGGATATGTCCGATCGTGTGTATGGGGCCTGAATGTTTATAGAATGTTGTATGATCTTTATTAAAACTATAGCAGTCAAATATCAATAAAGAAGCAAAGTCCGGTCTGTTCAAAAAACAAACAAGTGGAGGAAATAAACCCAGTGTGTATATATATCTGTAGATAGAGGACTGGGGCTTGGCAGGAAGGCTTTCTAGGATACCCAGCATAGAAACAAAGTGGGGTTAAGTGGGTTTACTATAAATCTGCCCACACAAGAGTTGACTTTCAATGTTGACATTTTCTCCAAACATAATGAAATATTTAGAAGGCTTTTATGCCTGCAAAATGAGCTCCAAATTCGCACAGCAGGAACTGGAAGGTCTGACGGCTTTAGAAAGTACAGTTTTAAGCTTTGGCATATAACTTGAAGCCTGTTATAAATTTGCCTTTGTGAGAAGATTCCACTGGCATGCTTCATCTATGTTTGTATATTTAGTGTAATAATCTGTTTTTTATTTGCTTTTCACTTAGGGTTGAGTATCATTGCGTTCATTGTTCTAAACCGCACATGAGTGTCAAAGTGTGGGTGGAACTTTAAAAACCTACAACCAATTAAAGCAAAAGGCAAATAGTGCAGACTTTTTTTTTTTTTTTAAAGGACTTCTGTATGTCAATGATCACTAAAAATTGGGGGGTATATTATTGTATTTGTCCCTGGGGTAATTTCCTCTCACCCTAGTCTGGTCACAACAGAATCTCTCCAACAGACTCTAGGAAAGCAATATGAGTGCTATTTTTTTTTATTGAACTGGACAGGATTAGAACTTATGTTAGGTTTTTAGTGTTTGTGTACATATGTGGGATATTTCCTTCACATCCTTTCCTGGACACCATATATAAAATCTCCCCAAGTGGATGCAGAAAGAAAAGGTTCTAAAGCTTTACCACTTAAAGCAGATCTTAAGCACACTTCTGTAATGTTCCTGTACTCTTAGGCCGCGTACACACGATCGAACATATCTGCTGAAACTGGTCCGCAGACAAGTTTCAGCAGACAGATTCGATCGTGTGTACGGCCTAGCAGACAGGTTTCCAGCGGACAAAAGTTTTAAAGCATGCTTTAAAACTTGTCCACTGGAAACCTGTCTGTCGGACATGTCCGCTGGTTAGTACAACTAACGAGGGGACCGAAATCCCCCGCATGCGTCGAATGGAATTGACGCATGCGTGGAAGCATTTTATTTCCTGGTTTGGTGATGTGGCGGCATTAACGTCACCGCCACGTCACCGCGTTCTCTGTCCGAGGGGATTTTTGTCCGATGGTGTGTACACACCGCCGGACCAAAATCCGTGGACCGTTTTCATCGGACATGTCTCCTCGTGTGTACGGGGCCTTAGTCTTAGGAGCCTTTTGTAATAATAAAAATATATACTCTTTTAATATTTGAAAAATAGAAGTCTTGCCGAAAAGCCCAAATCCCAAGATGTCAGTTCTTACCTTTACCTCAGATTTAGGACTCGGGTGCTAAAGCAGCCTGATGCAGTTAAGCCCTGTCAACTACCATTTAAGTGATCCAATGAGACCGCTTTATTGACCAGAGGGGGGAAATGCAATGGATTGGCAATGGCAGTTGGTAAATCTTAGCCATTAAGCCAGGGAAAGTCAGGCCCTGGTAACAAAACATGTTTCCATTTCCATTGCAATGGTAATGATAATAGCAAACATATTATGGTGCCCACTCTTGGAAAAGGGTTTTATTTTTAAAAGCTTAAAATGGAGTTAAAGTTAACTTTAAAATGGAGTGGGGGCGTTTTCACTACTACTGTCCCAATGCCCACTCAAAAAAGGAGGAGAAAACAGATGAAAATAGATAATAAGGATCTGATGTTCTACTTTCTAATTAAGTGCAGGGTTATAATTCTGCTGAACTCAGAAGAAAAAGTTTTTTTTGCCATCCTGGTGACAACTTCCTGTCCTAGTGACAACCCAAGAAGTGAAGGAAATCCTGTTTAGATTTTAAAAAAAAATGTTCCCAAGAAATTCAAAGTTTATTGAGATGCAATCAAAGCACATGCATATACATCAAAATGAACCAACAGAGTCCAGTCACTCAACAGATACATGGTACATTTTCCACATAATACACTTTTACCTTGTATCATGTACATACTCAACAATACATGGGTACATCAGAACATTAACCAATTGAGAACAGATGAATACACATTCTACATTCCAACCCATCTGAAATCAGACATCAAGCATTGACCTGTGCGTTAATATAAGTTGGATAGCTCTTCCACCTCCCACACCTATTCCACTGGACAGTAGCAAGCTACGTGCCCGTTAACTTATGTAGTGCATGTTTCCCCGTCTTCCAGCCACCTATCCCATACACTGGAGAACTTCTGTGGTCGTCCCCTGTGTGTATATATTAACTTTCTGTATGGTAGAGTGGTATTTATCTCTTTTCCATTCCCTCAATGATGGGGCAGACGCCCGCATCCAGGCTTTGGCCACCACCTTCCTAGCCAAGAATAGTGTCTCATAGATAAAAATGGCCTGATATTTATCCACTTCAGTATCCGGTATGAGCCCCAAAAGACAAAGTTTCGGGTCCATACCCACAGGGGACCCCATATTGTCATGCAGAAATCGTGTCACCTGAAGCCAGTACGCCTGCATGTCCAAACACTGCAACAACAAATGATAAAAGGAGCTTGTAGTGGAGCCACACATGGGGCACAGGGGAGTTCTCGTTTGCTGAAACTTCGCCAACCTCTCCGGCGTCATATAAGCCCAGTGGATGATATACAGTTGCATTAACCTGTCTGAAAGCTTGTGGGAGGCCGTCTTCACCCCCTCCAGGATTTCGTCCCAGTCTGCATCCTCAATAGGTCCTACGTCCCATTCCCACTTCGTCTTAGCTGCCTGGGACACCTCTTCTATCTTTTTGTGGCGGAGAGCGTAGTACAGATTGGAGATAAGCTTGGATGACTCTGACCCAAAGATAATGTTTAACACCTGTATAGGTTGTAAATCTACTGTGAGGCCTTGTACACACGAGGGAATAGATCCGATGGGAACGGTCCGACGGACCGTTCCCATCGGATCTGTCCGCCGGATTGCTTTGATCCGATGGCTGTACACACCATCGGATCAAATTCCCCGCCGGGGGACAGCGCGGTGACGCGGCGGTGACGTTGACGCCGCCACGTGACCGCCACGTCACCGCACCAGGAAGTAAACACTTCCGCGCGCATGCGTCGGATCCATTCACAGGATACGACGCATGTGCGGGCAGATATGTCCGCTGGTTTGCCGTACTAACCAGCGGACATATCTGACGGACAGCTCTTTGGCGGAAAAATTCCAAAGCATGCTTTGGAAATTTTCCGCCGGAGAAATCCGGCCAAAACTGTCCGTTTGCCCCTACACACAAGCGCATTTTTCGGCTGAAATGGTCCGTCGGACCATGTTCAGCGGATTTATTCACTCGTGTGTACAAGGCCTGAGAGTGGTCAGCTGTTTGCCAACTGTGTGCCTGAGCTGTAATTATCTAAACAGGAATTGCTGGGGGAGTGAGAACTCTTCCTTCAATACTGAAAAGGGCTTATTTCCGGTCTCTGTTATAACCTGTGCTAATAACTTTACCCCATATGCTGCCCATAGCTGTGAGTCAGGCACCGTGGCTAATTCAGGCAGACATTCGTTGTCCCACAGTGGGGTGTGGGAGTGGAAATGAGACCTGCCATGTTTCCTGAGGGCAATATCCCATATCTTCTGGTGGTGAGTCAGTATTTCGGCCCCGAACCTGGATGATCCACACCCTCTCCGAACCTTCCTGAATATCGCCTGCGTGGGAGTGTGAGAGGGACTGCCGGGTTTGTTGCAAACTAAGGCCCTATACCTCTGTGACTCCGAAGTGGTTTAGATTTAAATTTTAAACGTTGATTGTATGCCGAGTTATTTATTTATTTTTTTATTCATTTTTAGGAAGGGGAAGCGACTCCGAATCAGACCAACCCAACAGAAGATTACCCGATGTCAGGAAAGATGACATGTCTGCTCGACGAGTATCTTTTGGCGAGAACAAAATAATAGTGCCTTTTAACCAGTACCTTCCCAATAAGTGCAACCAGACTTCATACCTCCCCGCACCTCTGAGAAAAAAGAGAGTTGAGCACGATTACCGGAAAAGTTGGAGTACTGCAACTTCACCACTAGGGGGAGAAAGGCCATTTAGGTAATAAGTTCACAGCATACTAAACCTTGTGCATGCCCAACAGGGTCATGTCTAACATTTTTTGCATTTTTTTCTTTGCCTGTAAGTACAAAATATTGCATATTAATATTATGTATTCTCCAAGCAGATGGAACATTAGGTTCCTGTTATTTATTGTTATTTTTTTGATGGATTTGCCTGTTGAAAAAAAGCTGTTTATGGTGCTCAATAGCTGCAGCTACCTGAATTGCAGTGACTTATTCCTTATCTGATGGCTCAGTTTGAAGTTTTAGTCAAATCAGTTTTGCCTTAAAGTAGGCAGACTTCTGTTCTGTCTTGTAACTGACCCTTCCTTTGTAGTAATATTAAACTTAATGTTTATTTGTAAGATAATTATGTGAATGTATATGTGTTTATACACAAACATATACTCATTTAAGCTGGTCATACATAATTCATTTTTGTTTGTTCAAGCAACAGGCTGAACAAAAAAAAGAGCTGATTCCCCCATCAACACATTCAAGGTGTGGATAGGGGAATCCTTCCCGCTGTTGGAATACAATGACTAGTGTTGCTAGCTACAGCTGGCGGCATTGATTGTTTTAAAAAAAAAACGGGTTGGTTGTACACAGGTCGATCCATCGACTGCCAAGCCTATACACGGTCCCTGCTGAACTGGCCAAATTTCGATTTGTGTATGGCTGACATTATTAAGACTGGAGACGTACATCTCTGGATATACAGCATGCTGTTTTCACTAAACTTA
The DNA here is from genome assembly GCA_029574335.1 of Rana kukunoris. Classification (NCBI taxonomy): domain Eukaryota; kingdom Metazoa; phylum Chordata; class Amphibia; order Anura; family Ranidae; genus Rana; species Rana kukunoris. Next base: position 635,521,718 of record CM056049.1, on the reverse strand, counting down.
ACCAAGTATTTTTCATTATATGCCTTGTCTACTTCATATTTAACAAAATATACAATGGGGAAATTAACTAAAATGTGAGCACACACAATATGGAGCAGTTGTACATGGTAACCCATCGGCTTCTGTCTTTCATTTTTTAAAGTTTAACTTTAACACAGAAGCGGATTGGGTGCTATGCACAGTTGCTCCAAATTCTGTCTGCTCCAGTTTTAGTGAATTCCCCATAAAAAATCAGTACATTTAAGAGATATTGATAGTTGAAATTATATACAAATTTCAACTTTAGATGTTTCTACAGCCAGTAGAGTTGGCTGTAGAAAGCTGTAGCTATAAGATGAGTTTTGAAGAGTTTTGTCAGCATTTTTAGCATTTTTTAACTGTTGCTTTTTTTAGTGCTTTTTTTTTTTAATAGTAAAACTATACTCCCAGAGGAGCTTATGGCTCAAAAACACTGATAAGTGCACAATAGCCAAAGTTATCTGTTTTTTTTTTTTACAGCTGATAAACTAATTTCAGTTTTTTTTACAGCTAGAAAACGCCCCAGCCCAAAAAATGCTGATAACAGCCTATGCATGCATTAACACCTAGGATAATATGCTGGGGAATTTACTTGCTGCAGTAAAAAATGGCTGAAGCCAAAAACAGCAGCTGTAAAAACGTCCAGTGTGCATGAGGCCTAAAAGCTCAGCTCTTTACCCATTCCAACTTCATAAACTTTTTTGGTGACGATGTACTTAAAGGGGTTGGAAAGTCTGAAGTTTTTTTATCTTGATGCATTAGGATAAAAAGCCTTCTTTGTGAAGCAGCCCCCCTCAGCCCACCTAATGCTTATTTGAGCCCCATCGCTGTCAAGTGATGTCCATGAGTGTCTCTGCCACCCGAGACTCTCCCTCCTGATTGGCTGAGACATAGCAGTGGCGCCATTGTCTCCCGCTGCTTTCAATTAGTCAGCAAATCAGAAGAGTGAGGGGACGGGGCCGGGCTGCAGCTCCATGTCTGAATAGAGACAGGGAGCTGTGACTCGACTCAGGTGCCCCCATAGCAAGCTGCTTTCTGTGGGGGCACCGAACAGGTGGGAAGGGCCAGGAGCACAGAAGAGGGACCCAAGAAGAGGAGGATCTGGGCTGCTTTGTGCAAAACCACTTCACAGAGCAGGTCAATAAAAATAAGACTTTACAATCACTTTAACATTAAAAAACCAACATCAAGACTTAGTAGGATGGGATGGGGCTCTGGCAAGCTCATGTTTACTGGAGACTCATAGCTCATGCTATCGTGCTAAAAATAGCGCCTGCAAAGCACCTATAAAGCTCCTCTCCTGTCACTCCAGTGTGAAAGCCTGAGAGCTTTCACATTGGAGTGGTGCACTGGCAGGATGCTAAAAAAAGCAGCATGTTGGAGGCACTTTAGGACCGGTGTATCTTGGAGGCACTTTAGGAGCGCCCGCATCATTGGATTTGATTGAGAGCAGCGGGAGCCAATGGCTGCGCTGCTATCAATTTATGCAATTAAAGCCTGGACTCCGTGGAGAGAAGAAGAGCGGGGACGTGCCCACGTAAATTCGGGGCTCAGGTAATTAAAACGGGAAGGGGTGGGGGCTGGTGGGGCCGGACACTGCAAGGTGTTTTTTCACCTTAACGCATAGGATGCTTTAAGGTGAAAAAATGTGAAGGTTTACAACCCCTTTAACTAGTTTAAGGATGTTGATTGTCCTCTTGAGGCCTGGTAAATTGCTGCTTTGCCTTGCCTGAGTTTGTGCTATAATATTGCTGTCATGAGTGTGTAGAAAGACATTGAATAACAGACCTTCGTTTATGCGGTTGTAAATCTTCAATTTATAAATAAACATGTTATAATTGCCTGCTCTGTGCAATGATTTTGCACAAAGTGGCCCTGAACCTCTCCTTCTGGAGTCCACTGCTGATACTCTCCACTTCTCATCTGCTCATCTTCTCCTCTTCTCTATGTGCTCATGTGATCACGCTCCCAAGCCAGGGTGTGCATGTCCATAGATACACACAGCCGCAAGCGGCCCTGCTTCCCCACAGGAATTGAGTGATAAGAGCAGACAAATATGGCTCCCATTGCTGCTGAGTCTCCTGTGAGAAGAGCACCTGCAGACAGACACAACACTGGATCGAGATCTGGCTCAGGTAAGTGTTTAACCACTTCCCTACGGCCGTACGAGTATATACGGCCGCAGGGTGGTTCTAAATCTCCGGGCTGCCGTGTTTTCACGGCAGCCCCTTTCCTCGTTCCCAGCGCGCGCTCCAGAGCGCGCAGCGGGGAACTTGTGTACTGGCCGTGTCCCTTGGACACAGCCAATCACAGATCGCCGCGAACGGCCAATCAGAGTGGCCGTTTGCGATGCGATCTGATGGGCCAATGAGAGATGATCTCATATGTAAACATATGAGATCATCTCTCATTGCCGGCTCTCACAATGACAGCGTCCTGTCATAGAGAGAGCATACTGATCTGTGTTCCTAGTACATAGGGACACAGATCGGTCACCCCCCCCCCCCCCCACAGTTAGAACACAATGCAGGAAACACATTAACCCCTTCCTCACCCCCTAGTGTTAACCCCTTCCCTGCCAGTCACATTTATACAATAATTAGTGCATATTTATAGCACTGATTGCAGTATAAATGTGAATGGTGCCAAAAATGTGTCAAAAGTGTCCGATGTGTCCGCCATAACGTCGCAGTCGCAATAAAAATCGCAGATCGCCGCCATTACTAGTAAAAAAAAAAATAATAAAAAATAACAATTCTGTCCCTTATTTTGTAGGCGCTATAACTTTTGCGCAAACCAGTCGCTTATTGCGATTTTTTTTTTTTTTTTAACCAAAAATATGTAGAAGAATACGTATCGCCCTAAACTGAATTTTTTTTTTAAATTGGGCTATTTTTTATAGCAACAAGTAAAAAATATTGTATTTTTTTTCAAAATTGTCGTCCTTTTTTGTTTATAGCGCAAAAAATAAAAATCGCAGAGGTGACCAAATACCACCAAAAGAAATCTCTACTTGTGGGGAAAAAAGGACGCCAATTTTGTTTGGGAGCCATATCGCACGACCACGCAATTGTCAGTTAAAGCGACGCAGTGCCGCAAGCTGAAATTTCACCTGGTCAGGAAGGGGGTTTACATGCCCAGTAAGGAAGTGGTTAAAGGGTGGAACTAGGGAGAGCAGTTCTTAAAAGTTTTTTACCTTAATGCAGAGAATGCAAGGCTTTGATATCCAATACTGTTCTGCACATACAGGAGCTGTGGAAAAGTTTTCTATCAACTTGATGTTAAACTGTTGTCATAATAGGAACTGTCAGACCTCAAGAGTCATCCTTAGGCAAGCCAAGCAAGGACCTAACTGTAACTGGTTCCAGCTACTTTAATAATGTCACATGGACAATACTGTCATCTGCAGCACTTCTTAAAGTGATTCTAAAGACAGATTTTTTTTTACCTTGATGCATTTAATACATTAAGGTAAAAAACGTTCTACATGCATTCTCCCTTATAGTCGCCTGAGCCTGCGATGTGGAGGAGAGCAGAGGATTTTCCTGGCTCTCTCCCGCTTTATTGGCTCAGGCACAGCTCCCGCTGCTGTCAATCACAGTGAATAAAAAGGGAGTGGGAGATGGGGCTATGTCCTGCTCCTGTGTGTCATTGGACACTCAGAGCGGAGCTCGGGAGCAAGCACACGCAAGTGCCCCCATAGCAAATGGCTTGCTTAGTGGACACTCAGTGGGGGGGGGGGGAAGTAAACAAGCCTTTGTTAGGGGATGCAGAGTTGCTCTAATGACATCGAAAGTTGAATCCTTTTTTTTTTTTTTTTTTTTAAATATGCACCTGCTGCTTTGTGTGTTGTAGTCGCAGACGGGAATGATGTTACTGCTGTGGAAAAATGCACATGGATTTTTAGCTCAGTACTAAAGTATCTTGGAAGTAGCTGCTTTGGTCCAGTTCCAGACGCTGTTGCTGGAAAGAAGCAGAATTCTATAACTTGCAGCCTTTTTTTTTTTCTAACAAAGGCAGACCTCTCTGGCATGCAGACAGTTTACCATAAACCATGTCCACATGGTTTACATAAAACTTGTGTTCAAGCAGAAGCTTGACTTGAAAAAATTTGAGTGTTTTAAGAATGAATAGAAATGTAAGCAAAGCATATCTGAGATAGTTGATGTGGTTAAGGCTCGATTTATGTGTCACCGAATTCAGCTGCGTATTGGATATATGGCATATGCAAACTGTTGTTATTCTTTGCTGGCTCTTCTGCCTGATTATGGAGAAGATTATGCATGGTTAGTGTGTTGGGTTGATCAGTCAAGGATAATGAAAATCTTGGTAAGCTTCCTCTCTAGGTGGTCTGCTGAACATGGGCACAGGAATAGGACAAATGTGCCATTGTGCGTGCTGTGACTAGGAAGGGGGAGGTAAAAAAATGCATTAGGAATGGACTCTGAGTATAAATGGGGAAAAAAGAAGCTTAGGGCATGGTGTGTGCATGTTGTTTTTATAACTTTATATATACACTTACAATATATTGCCTATGTTTGAAAAATGTTATATACAAATATGTCATGAGAGAAGATGAACATAGGATATTCCATTAAATATGCATTTCTTTGTTTTGTAAATATAACCCATTAGGAAACCTGTCTACGTTCTCTGATGTTAGAGAGTAACTTATGTAAAGCATGGTGCTTTCATAAATGTGATTGTGCTCACCCTCTCTTCCACGTCATGCCAGTGGGCACTCTGTAAATCGAAGTTTGCAATGCATCACAAGAGCTTGGTTTTATTGTGTGGCTCTGGCATGCCAGGGTTGAAGAGGACATGTGCACACTTTTATTCCAAGTGATGATAATTAAAATTTGAAGTCTTTTTATTTATTTATTTATTTTTATTTATTTTTATTATTCAAAACTTTATTTTTATTTCTATCTGTGTCCCCATTAAGGACAATTGTTGTAGGTGGTACCTGGGATAGGGAGTTAAAATGAAACTCCCAGCTGGGATGCACCAGAAGGAACCAAACCGATACTCTCCCAACTTTATTGCTGTCTCTTGTTTGAGACATTTCCCCCTGTTTCCTGTCTCAGGCAGTACCAGTCAGGAGAGCAGGAAGTGAGGGGATCTGTACCCTATGCCAATGCCTACACTGACAAGTAAACTTCCCCAACCAGAAAATGCAGCAAACCACCTGAACAGACGATGCTTAACCCTTAAAGCATAACTCCAGTTAACATTTCTTTTAACCGCTTGCCGACCAGCCGCCGCAGTAATACGGCGGCAGGTCGGCACTGGTGCGCGAGAGCCCGTAGCTCTACGTCGCCGCGATCGCTCGTTACAGAGCGGGGAACAGGAGCTGTGTGTGTAAACACACAGTGCTCGTTCCTGTCAGCGGGGGAAATGCTGATTTTCTGTTCATACAATGTATGAACAGAAGATCAGTGATTCCCCCTAGTAAGTCCACCCACCCATACACTTAGAACACAAATAGGAACACACTTAACCCCTTCCCCGCCCCCTAGTGTTAACCCCTTCCCTGCCAATGGCATTTTTATAGTAATCCAATGCATTTTTATAGCATTGATCGCTAAAAAAATGCCTATGGTCCCAAAAATGTGTCAAAAGTGTCCGAAGTGTCCGCCATAAGGTCGCAGTACTGAAAAAAAACGCTGATCGCCGCCATTACTAGTAAAAAAAAAAATAATAATAAAAATGCCATAAAACTACCCTCTATTTTGTAAACGCTATAACTTTTGCGCAAACCAATCAATAAATGCTAATTGCGATTTTTTTTTACGAAAAATATGTAGAAGAATACGTATCGGCCTAAACTGAGGAAAAATTATTATTTTTTTATATATTTTTGGGGGATATTTATTACAGAAAAAAGTAAAAAATATTGCATTTTTTTCAAAATAGTCGCTCTGTTTTTGTTTATAGCGCAAAAAATAAAAACCGCAGAGATGATCAAATACCACCAAAAGAAAGCTCTATTTGTGGGAAAAAAAGGACGCCAATTTTGTTTGGGAGCCACGTCGCATGACCGCGCAATTGTCAGTTAAAGCGACGCAGTGCCGAATCGCAAAAAGTGCTCTGGTCTTTGGACAGCAATATGGTCCGGGGCTGAAGTGGTTAAAATAGGCAGCTGAGCATTTTTTAATTTAAGTAGTCTATATTCTCGTACTGCAGTACTTGTTTCCTTTCCTGTGCTGCCCTCCACATAATCCAAGGCTAGGTTCTGCTTCTCTGTATTATTATTATACAGTATATAACGCCAACAGTTTGCTCAGCGCTTTACAATATAAAGGTAGACAATACAGTTATAATACAATAAAATAGGGTTAGGAACGCTTAATTTTTTTTAGGGTGGGGCAAGTGGTACAACAGTTAATAACTGTGAGGGATGAGCTTATGGAAACATTTCTTACAGGATGAATGACAGCCACTGTTATTCAAATGACTGAAACACAAGAAGAGAGACGGTGCACTGACCTAGTGCATTACCGAAATTCAATGTTATTAGAAATATAAATAACAAGTGCATACTCACAAACACATGTCCTGCACAAGCATATCTAGAAAAGCTGATAAGACTGCCTCCAAGTTCACCATACGCCGCTGATGGCGTGTGGAGACCTATAGTGTCCAGGGAATGGCTGACACTTTTCAATTGTCAGATGCTCTTCCTATATTTCTAATAAAATTGTGTTCTGGTAATGCATTGGTAGCTGCACCCATCTTTTGCTTTTTAGCTTGCCTACCACAGTCCTGAGAGGGCAGCAAGATGTTTGTGCATAATACCTACAAGATTAGCCAAGAGGATAGTCCTCTCCCCATCTGGAAGCATCACACCTGAGTGCAGGAGGTTACATTTTTGACATGCTTATTAAAATGACTCGCTGTGAGCAAAAGTCTTTATGTATTCAATGTCAAGCCTGGGCTCACAGTACAATATTACAGAAAGCAGTGCTAGTGTCATAACAAAAGTGATGCTGTCTCTCTGGTAGGGTCAAAGGATTGGGTGAGTATATCTTGGCTCTTCAATCCCCTAGACCGGGGGTCTCCAAACTATGGTCCTCCAGTTGTCCAGGAACTACAATTCCTATTATGCCTCTGGTAGCCATTTCTATGAATGTCAGTTTTACAATGTTTTATGGGACATGCAGTTCTGCAGCAGCTGGAGGGCTGTAGTTTGGAGATCCCTGCCTTAGACAAAAAAAGAGCAGTTAACCCATGCAGTAAAGGCACAGCTCCACTGCATGGGGCAGTTCAGCTATCAAGCATAAAACAGCTATAAAAACATAGGTGTTTAATGCTGTCAGTCTCTTTTTTTTGTTTTTATTCACTAGAGGTGTGTTGCTTTAACTTGATCCTAAACCATTTTGAAAACTCCTACCCCCAATTATAACATGTAAGCTCTAAAAGCTAAGCCTAGAGCTGGCCATACACTAGCAGATGTTCAGACAAACATTCATGAAAATTTGTTCTTGTAGAATGTTCTTCAAAGTAAAGTACTTTAAAATTAAATTTGCTTTTATCATTCAGTTTTGGAGTGAATGGACTTGTCCGTTTTACCCCACTAACTACATATTAGAAAAACGAACGAACGTTAATAAAGGGAAAAACTTTAAAGCGGGGGTTCACCCAAAAATAAACCCTTTTTTCATTAGCTCCTGGCCTCCAGCATACTGCTAACATTTGCAGTATGCTGTTTTTTTCCCCTGGTACTTATCTTTTTATGACGCTTTGTTATCCAACTCCGAGCGGGGGGGATTACTTCCGCGTATAGGCGTTCCTAAACGAAGAGGCGTTGATTGACGGGATGTTAAAGCGCATCAAGCCTTCCCAAAGCTTGGGTGTTTACGGCGCCTGCGCAGTCAGCTCTACACGGCAGGCGCCGTAAACACCCGAGCGTCACTTCGGGTATTTTTGGAAGCCGTGACGTGCTTTAGCCGACCGTCAATCAACTCCTCTTCAATTAGGAACGCCCATTCCCCCGCAGGATTCCCCGCTCGAGCCGGATAACAAGGCTTCATAAAACGATAAGTACCGGGAAAAAAAAAAAACAGCATACTGCACATGTTAGAAGTATGCTGGAACTAATGCCAGAAAGTTCATTTTGGGGGTGAACCTCCGCTTTAAACAAAACTCTGCTAGTGTATGGCTAGTTTAACACTAGTCCTTAAACCTAAAACCCTATAGCCCTCATTCTACTCTGTAAGTATTTAGTGCTCGCATAAAAACTAGATCCCGGCACCACAAGTGACTGATCAGTAAAGGTATATGATTCTCTGCAGATCCTACCTATTAAAGGAGAAATGTGGGTACTAAAAAAAAAAACTCGCCTCTATAGCTGCAACATAGGTGTGATGCTGCAGCTGTCCCCTGCCGGCTTTAAGACTAAGAACTCAGCAGTCACGTGGCCAGTCTGGGAAACTGCTGATCAGGGATTTGGGTCGATTCTGACATAGTTAGGATCCTTCCAGAGCCTAGAGTGGCTCTGTGATATCAACTGACAGTGGACTTTAGCCTGCTGTCGGCTGATCCTTGGTCACCGGAAAACACAAGTAAGTGCACTCCTGTCATCCAGAAGAGAAGCTTTGGCCATATTTCTCTTTTAAAATATTCACACTGCTGTCAATTTTACTGTAAACAATCCTGTGCCTACAGTGGAACAATGTAGCTAGTTTTCAGATCTTTTTCTCAAAAATTGAAATATTTAATCTAATTGTGCTTTGTTTAATGTATAACTACGCAATAGCCCCAACCACCCTGAAGCAATTGAGGAAGAACGTGGTGAGGGGCAGAATGGAGAAGATGGAGCCTCTTCGCTGATTAAAGGACAGTTAGGAATAACTGAAAAATGTAAAGAGTATTTCGACCAGCAAGAAAATGACTTGAAGGAACAGCCATTAGTCAGTGAGGAGGAGGAGGCCCGGAAATTAAAAAGCCTTCAAAAAGTTGGAATAAAGGTCATGCCTGCAGCAAAGCGTTACAGCAGGTCAGCACAAGGCAGAGGGAATGCTGTAAAGGTTTTTTCTTTGCATTTTTGATTTGTGGCATTGACCCCCTATAAGTGCATCAATTTTTCTGTTTAGCATGGACTAATCATGGGGGAAGGGTTGGGGCAAGCCTTGAAAATCAAAGGTAGTTTGTTGCAAGAGGATATTGATGTTCTGTGTATAATTGCACTTGAAAAGTAACCCCTAAAAAAAATGATGTACCAAGGTAACAACAAGTGGTCCCAGTAGCCACCGCAGGTCACAGTTGGAGATAACCAATATGCCTAAGAACTGCTAGCAATGTCAAATTTTGACACTCATTTCCTTTTAAAGTCATCAAATACTGTTCCTGGATGAATCCTTTAAGATGTTTATATGTTTTAAAAAAAAAGTTTCATTCTTCCTCACAAGCTAAGTGATAAAGTCTATGTAAAACAAAAATACATTTTTTAGGCACTGCAGAGAAAATCCAACGTGACAATTATTGTAGAAGAGAAAAACACATTCACACAGCCTTATTCAATCATTTCAGCATGGAGGAACTCTTGAAATAAGTTTCCAGGCTCAGGAAAACCCTGTTAATAATTACAATATCTACAGCTCTTGCTACATTGGGGGGGGGGGAGTGATCACTGGGAAGAATGGTCCTTATGTATGTTGTCATTGGAAAGAATCCCACCCTTACAGAGATCTAAAAGATCATTGGTGTCTGTGGTTACTTATTTAGGAAGCAAACGTTGCCCATTGCACAATGAACCCCTGGAGATCTCTGAAGGAACTAGGGTTCCACATAATTCTGACACAGAACTAGCACAGATGTAATTTTCCAAGTTGACTGGCAGTTATTGGCATAACACAGTCTTGCGTTGGACTGCTCAGTTAGTGACCTGATTACTTTGATTAGTTAATCATGGTAAGCCATAGGTTTGCTTAAAAACATAAATAAAAATGTAACGTGTTTGTCAGGGTTTGGTGCATACACTATATAGTTGTAACACCTGTACACATGTTTTATTTGCACAAGATCAGGCTTTATAGTACTGAACAATATCTTACTTCCCATTGCCTCCGTTTTTAGGAGCTGCTCTTTTAATGGTTGCTGTAGAATGCTACACATTATTGTTTGATCCATTTTATGACATAAAATTTATTGCGTTTTATTTTGGATTTGTGTGGGATAACCCTACTAACGAGCTTATACTTTGTACTTTTTATGTTTGTCAGTTGTTCATAATGACTAAATTTGCTTTCTTATGATGGGCTGATTGGCACTAAAGTCTTACAAGCGAATTACTGGTAGAATCCTACATTTAGAGGTTCTAAGTTACAGTTGTCTTCAGTTTTATAGATTTTATTTCTCTGTTCTGACCTGGATTAGTCAAATGACTCATTTATCTAGCATACAAAATGAAATTATCATTCCCATTGTCTATAAAAGGCAAACATTTTATACAAGAACTGTGTACCCACAAAGATATGTGGTCGTACTCTTAGCAATGGGACAATTCATTGAAAACCAATCATACAAACTTCAGCCTGCATATTTAAGCATACACTATGTGACGTAATCAGTTTTGGTAAATGGCTTTGTGAGCTTTGCTTATTTAGGAAGTTTTCTGTAACCACTACTTTGCACTTGAAATTTTGTTTGAATCTGGGACTGGAGTACATAACAATTAACTACAATTGTCCTTTGCATGTGACAACCATATTTGTTTGGTTTGATGTGCATCCCTCAAAAGAATGTATGCGTAATATAACTGTAACTGTCTTAGTCCAAAGCAATGTGCAGAAGACCATGAAACACCAGAGATTGTATTACGGAAAGAGAGCAGCCATCCAGCTAATGAGGATTCTGAAGAGGAAGAAGAGTGTAGAATGCCAGATATCGCGCGAGATGACTTGGCAACACGCAGAGCAAGAATGAACCAACCAAAAGTTTCAACACCCTTTAATCAATATATAGGTTCCTATATTGCCAAAACCAAGCCTTCTCAGGACTCCTCGACTGCAACCACTGCCTCCTTCAAACGTGATGGGGATAAAAGGTTTGCATAATATGATTTTAATGCCAGTGGAAAGTGCATGAGTTCATTTACCAGTGTGTGTCGTGTTTTCCATGCTCCTCAAAGCTTTGCTTTTTTCTAGAGAACGCTTTCTCAAATCCAATCACCTGTTGCTGTCAACAGTGCACGTTTTGTAGCCTTCCAGGTATAAGGGACATTTTAAAAGAATTTCATAAATTATTTTCCTGTCACTCTGTGACGAGAGCTTGAAATCATGCACTGTTTGTAGCCATCAAGGACAGGACTGAGGTACACTTACACTGTCTTAGAGTTCAAGAGGCTGTTAAAGAATGGATTTTTTTCATCCTAATGTTCCTTGGAAAATAAACAAATTGGGCCACTTTTTTTTTTTTTTTTAAACAATGACCTGTCCTATAGCTAAGAATGGACAAATTCCACGAGACCCAAAGTAGAAAATTGTGCTTAAAAATATATAAGCTCCAGACATATGAAATGTAGTCAAAGAACGCATGTTTTTCCGGTTTTCCTAAAACTGCTTGCAGTGTAATGGATTTCATTGAGGGACCCTGAATTTTTAGATCTATATATAACAATATAGTTTGATTTTCCTGATATCTAGAGGTATAATTCCAATGAACAGAGACTGTTTTACATTCTGCAGTACTTTAGAGTCAATATTTTATTTTATACTGTAGTGATTCAAATCTACTTGAGGGGTAGATGAGTTTTCTTCTGTTGTAAAAGAACAAAATGTGCATGACCATTAAATCTGTGGGCATAAAGTCCAGTACATAATCAGGCTGCCTTCTAAAATTTCACTATGTGCAGCAAGGAAGAAAGTCAAGACCAACCTGTGGAGAAGGAGATCATTCAAAAGGAAAATTTAGCTCAAAGACACATAGACAACGTATCTGACCAAGAGGAAGAGGAGAAAGTACCAGACATTCAGAGGGATGATTTGGCCAAGCGTAAAACTCATGGCTCAGTCGCACAACAGAAGGAGTCTTTGGTTTTTGGCAACTCCTCAATAACAAAGGCTGACTTGGCAACCTGGCAGAGACTTAAGCTGTCTTCTGAAGAGAGGTGTGGCTTTTCAGTATTGATTTCCCCAGAGTTATTTTCCAGATCATTATCGTCAACATTCTACTTTTTAGCTGGTCTTATCTGGTATATAGGGCTCACATCCTATGCAGAATTCATTTTTGCATACAAAGATGGGCCTGGTGCTCCACAGGGGATTAAACTCTTTATTCAGCACCTGATAGACTATTGGTCTAAACATGAATTTGTTTTAACTAGGTTATTTACTTAGTTACATAGTTATGTTGAAAAAAGACACAAATCCATCAAGTTCAACCGAACTGTAGATTATGCCCATAAACTACAAGGGAGCCCCATAACCATTCTTGGCATACTAGGAGTTACTGCACTATATGCATTCTCATTCTCCAAATATTGTACATATTTTCCCTTGTGACTGAACCAATTGAAACATACTACACAGCAAAGGCTGTCTCATGCAGCCATCTTAGAGTTTGACTGTTTTATATTGTAATTACATTCTACTTATAATGTAATGATACTGACATCACATATCGGCAGCTTAGCAAGGCTTAAAAATTGCTGATTAATAAACATTTTGGTTGACATTTTTACTGCCGTAAAGTAAAATTAAGATTGCAATTTAATTTTTGATTTCTTCCTTTTGTTGGAATAAAGTGAAAGTATGACAGCAAAACAGATGCCCAGCAATGCCAAGGAGCCAAAGATTGATGCGACCCGAGCAGCCAGTGATGACTTTGGTAGACGCAAATTATCCTTACAAGAGAAAAGGGCTCGCAACAAACAAAAATTTGTACACTTTGGCCAAGTTACTGAGATTGATCAGAAGAGATGGGATAGGCTCTGTATTGCCAAACCTGGCATTAGTGAGGCAAATGACAGCGATGGAATTGCCTCTGACATTACATGTGCCAAGGCGGTCATTTCAGACACTGCTTTAATTGTTCAGACAATGGACACCGTTCCAGTAACACATCTACAGTGCGAGCTGAGGTATACTGCATGATTTCAGTTGTGGCTGTATAAGTTGACATACCTGTGATAATGATCTTCTGCCAACATGAATGATACAGCTTTTCATATTCGCAAAATACTGGAAAATTACTTCTATGTCTGCTTATAGTGTATTTCTGTTATTTGTATTCGTTTTTGTGCAACAAAATTTTATAGCCCAGACCATATGTCTTTTTCCATGTATCGGAACAGGCATGGGATTTTGTTTCCGCTATATGTAGCGGAAGGACAGAATTACAACCTCTGTCTTAAATGTTTCATAAAGAAATGGCAAGAATGTTTTCTCTAGTGGCCCCTTTTTTGTGATGCTCCTATGATTTACTGTTGCTTCCTGTTTCTTCCATGCTGGAAAATGGTGCTTGCACTTTGTTGAATAGATGTACTGCAGAAGTTGAAAAAATCCCAGATGCCTCTACGGTCAACTGTCCGCAAGGACCATTACCTGATACCCAACGAGATGACATGTTAGCACGACGAATAGGCACTTTTCAGAAGTGTGCCAAAGTTGGCCATCCCTCTCTTACTACTGGTGACAACCAGGAAAATATACATAATGGAAATTTGAAGATCCAAAAGGCTAAAGTGAAGGAAAATAAACAGCCACTGCAAGATGATGATCAACTCCTGTGAGCATCTTGTGTGCTCTGTGTTCAACTTAAGAATGACTTTTGTTGCTTTGTACTGTGCTTAAATAATACTAAACTGTTTGGATTTTTGGTTTGACTAAAGTGTGCTCAAGTCTCTAACAATGTCCTGAAGGAATGACGCATGGTGTGCGCTTTAGAACTGCCTGTTTTTCAACATCCTGTCACATGTTCCTTTAGGAGTAAGGACATATTTCCTGAAGTTACAGCTGACATGAAGCCTAATGTAAATGAAAAAACTGAGACAGATGCAGTACAACTTAATTCAGCAGAAGATGCATGTAAAGAAGACACCAGCTTGCAAAAGGACAGAAGTACACCAGATCCAGAAAAGGATGATATGATGGTCAGAAGAATCTCTGTGAGTCAGAGACCACCAGGGGTAACTCTAACTCACTTCCTTCCAGTGCCATTTTCTCTACAAAAGACTGAGGAGAAGTCTCAAATCCTTCAACCAAAAGAAAAGCCGCCCATCAGGTCAGAAAACTGTAAATATATGTAGAGCTTATATAAAAACGAATCATTAAAGTGAGTTATGGTAGTACAGAAAAATGAACTAATGGGTCTAGTTCATTACTTGAAAATGAAATGCACTGTGACTTCATTGTATCATAATATTGCTACAGACCGGATTAACATTAGTCAACCCATTGATCTATTGTTGTTTAGAAACGTGCCTATTCAGTACTGATAATAAGGAGACTCTGTGCCTAAACTGTGTCTAGTCTGTAAGTGTAAGTTGACTTCTAAGTTTAATTGTAGACACGATGTTTAGTACTTTATTATACATCTTGTACAGCTGTTTCAGTACTTGGTTGTATTTCAAATCTTGATATGCCTCCTGGCCTGTGCAGACCTTGCGTGACGTCTGTCTTTTCATAAAGTTATGAATTTTAAAGGATTAAAAGCCCTGTTACATATCTTGTTTAACATCTTCTGAAATTACTTCCTTAGCTCCCTATTCATGACCACAATTACTCCAAATAATGCCTCCCAAGCCCTTACCACTGTCAGGTCTGACAGTCCATCAAAAACAATCCAGCAGAGCGCAGCAGAAGAGCCCACTGAATTAAGAGATTTGATGTGTCAACCAGCTTGCAACCCTATTGAGAATAATCCCATATGTGCAGAGCTTAAGTCCCAACCACCACAGGAAACGTTTGAAAGTCCTGACCGTGAAGTACCGAGGTCAGATCAATTGTCAACAAGCATTGTGCCAAACTTTTTTATTTTCCTATAATTTAAAATACTTGTAAGAATACACTGTGTGTACGAGAATGTTTGTAAAAATGTATGGATGTGTGTATACGGATAGGCGCTGTGTTGGCAGCCTTTTGCCTTTGGGTATATCATTGCAGCTATTTTGTATTATGAATGTCAGTTTCTGTGCCCAGCAGCATTATTTTAATTTGAGTGGACGTTCTAATCTTTCATGCCTACTTTGGGAAAAGTTTTGTTTAAATCTTTTTCTAACGCTACTAAATGTTTTATTTATATATATATATATATATATATATATATATATATATATATATATATATATATATATATATATATATATATATATATATATATATATATATATATATAGTGCCTTGCGAAAGTATTCAGGCCCCTTTGAACTTTGCAACCTTTTGCCACATTTCAGGCTTCAAACATAAAGTTATAAAACTGTAATTTTTTTTTGAAGAATCAACAACAAGTGGGACACAATCATGAAATGGAACGAAATTTATTGGATATTTTTAACTTTTTTAACAAATAAAACTGAAAAATTGGGTGTGCAAAATTATTCAGCCCCCTTAAGTTAATACTTTGTAGCGCCACCTTTTGCTGCGAATACAGCTGTAAGTCGCTTGGGGTATGTCTCTATCAGTTTTGCACATCGAGAGTCTGAAATTTTTGCCCATTCCTCCTTGCAAAACAGCTCGAGCTCAGTGAGGTTGGATGGAGAGCGTTTGTGAACAGCAGTTTTCAGTTCTTTCCACAGATTCTCGATTGGATTCAGGTCTGGACTTTGACTTGGCCATTCTAACACTTGTATATGTTTTATATGTAAACCATTCCATTGTAGATTTTGCTTTGTTTTGGATCATTGTCTTGTTGGAAGACAAATCTCCGTCCCAGTCTCAGGTCTTTTGCCGACTCCATCAGGTTTTCTTCCAGAATGGTCCTGTATTTGGCTCCATCCATCTTCCCATCAATTTTAACCATCTTCCCTGTCCCTGCTGAAGAAAAGCAGGCCCAAACCATGATGCTGCCACCACCATGTTTGACAGTGGGCATGGTGTGTTCAGGGTGATGAGCTGTGTTGCTTTTACGCCAAACATAACGTTTTGCATTGTTGCCAAAAAGTTGGATTTTGTTTTCATCTGACCAGAGCACCTTCTTCCACATGTTTGGTGTGTCTCCCAGGTGGCTTGTGGCAAACTTTAAACAACACTTTTTATGGATATCTTTTAAGAAATGGCTTTCTTCTTGCCACTCTTCCTTAAAGGCCAGATTTGTGCAGTATACGACTGATTGTTGTCCTATGGACAGAGTCTCCAACCTCAGCTGTAGATCTCTGCAGTTCATCCAGAGTGATCAAGTGCCTCTTGGCTGCATCTCTGATCAGTCTTCTCCTTGTATGAGCTGAAAGTTTAGAGGGGCGGCCAGGTCTTCGTAGATTTGCAGTGGTCTGATACTCCTTCCATTTCAATATTATCGCTTGCACAGTGCTCCTTGGGATGTTTAAAGCTTGGGAAATCTTTTTGTATCCAAATCTGGCTTTAAACTTCTCCACAACAGTATCTCGGACCTGCCTGGTGTGTTCCTTGTTCTTCATGATGCTCTCTGCGCTTTAAACGGACCTCTGAAACTATCACAGTGCAGGTGCATTTATACAGAGACTTGATTACACACAGGTGGATTCTATTTATCATCATTAGTCATTTAGGTCAACATTGGATCATTGAGAGATCCTCACTGAACTTCTGGAGAGAGTTTGCTGCACTGAAAGTAAAGGGGCTGAATAATTTTGCACGCCCAATTTTTCAGTTTTTTATTTGTTAAAAAAGTTTGAAATATCCAATACATTTCGTTCCACTTCATGATTGTGTCCCACTTGATTCTTCACAAAAAATTACAGTTTTATATCTTTGTTTGAAGCCTGAAATGTGGCAAAAGGTTGCAAAGTTCAAGGGGGCCGAATACTTTCGCAAGGCACTGTGTGCGTGTATATATATATCTATATAGATATATATAGATATAGATTTGTGGTTGCATAGGCACATTTGCTTTGCCAGGCAGGGTTTAGATATTCACTCTTTACCTGTAGAGAAACTATAGGTCCTGCCTTTCACAAGCTGGCATCGTATGCTGGGATGTGCAAAGAATGCAGGTTGTCCAAGCTCAGTATGGATCCGTATGTGTCAACGTGGAGTACTGAAACTATTTAACCCTATTTTGAGATGTATAGTAGAACTATTCAAAAAATGTGCATATGCTGTAGTCTGTCAATAAACTAAAAAAGAAAGAGATGAATGTCTGATGCTCATCACACAAAATAAAAACTGTCGACTAGTTGAAATAAAATAACCACAGCAGAAAAACTGCTCCTGGGAGTTGTTGTGTAGGAGCTGGCTGGAGACAGAGTATCGGTTCATATATACATAACAAATAAAAAAACACAGTGCAATTTATAACATATAAAAATATTATTCTGGATGTTGTAAGCAACTAGTGGTAAGCTGACAACAGGCTGGGCTAGGCTGCCTCCTCTGTCAGGCTGGGAAAACTAAAGCTGTTAACGGAAGAAAGAGAGGGGTGCTAAGCCGACCATAGTGTAGTAAGCAAGTTTATTGTAGAGATCAAAAAAGGTAAAAGTTGCACTCACAAAGAAAAGTAGATAAAAGCGTGTCTCTTAAATCACTGTGCAGTTCAGACATCTGTGGAGATGGAAGATCAGAGAGCAGCTCCCTCAGTGGCTGCTATACAGGAGCCACTGCAGCCAGGCACTATAGATGGGGGGAGAACCACTGTTGCAGGACACAGAAAACACTGCTGGGTGACGTGTTCACACTGCCAATAGCAATAACAGTAATTTTTTTTAATGAGCTTCTTTTTAACATGGTATTATTACCTGTTGATCCTTCCATTAGATCTGTTATTTTTCCAAGCCTTACAATGAGGTGACAACGCTGTTTTATGTATAGTGAAATCAAGCAGCAGCTTTGTTACTTTTTTAGCAGGGTAGTCTTGGATGGACACGTTTTTTTTTAATAGACCTTGGGACTGAAATCCAAGAATTGGGCAAAACCTCCCCTTGTGGTGCGTAGCCTGCAAGGGAAAAATGCTTGTTTAGTCTAGGGATGCATGAATACAATTTAATATTTACCTTGTTCCTCAGTCGAGCAGGGTCCCTCTGTAAGGCCCTTCAGCCCCCTTTTGCTTGCTTACCTGCCTTCTCGCATACAATGCAGAGTTATTAGCCACTGAACGGGATGACACTGAGTATCACAATCTCAAGAAAAAGAGAACAGTGCTGGAGCAAGGAATAGGTTATGTAATACTCCTTATCCCTACACTAAATGAGCATTTAAACTGTTCAGTTTGCAGAGGCCCCACTACCCAGAGAAAATGTTATCCAATTCCTGAAGCAACAAATACATCCCAAAATGGTTAACCAGCTGCAGCAACTGTTTCAAATGTTTCCTTTAAAAAATAAAAACTACGGTGCCAAACCCTATTACTATCACATTTAATGTATAGTTTGGTCTGCATGTAAAGGTGGAGAATATAAAGAAAATAAATAACAGTTATATACTCAATAATATCAGTACAGGTATTAATCACACACAGTATCCGACTACTATAGTAGCCCAATTTATTTTCCTGCAAGTTAATCTAATTGTGTATTTGGTCTTGTAGATTCAGCACACAGTCGTCTCTGTCAGATGACACCGAGTAAGTTGCATTCTGTGCTTGAAGAGTATCTAACAAACTATTGCATGTTTTTTTCTACTTATTAAATACTTTATCATTCCATAAAAAAAACTCACAAAGTATATACATTTCCTCTTGATGCTGAACGCTTACCAGTAACTTTATTGAACTCCTTGCGAAGCATGCAACTAATTACTTTTTCAGATGACCTTTTACTATGTGCTTTGAGTGCTTCTTACTAGGCTGTTCTTTACCCCAGTGCAAAGCTTGACTGATGCATGTTTTATAGAAATCCTGGCTTCACATGGAAGGCTGAAAAGTGTACATAGAGCTTACACATGGATATTATTTCATATCTCAGAATGAACTGTATCTTTCCAATCCTACAGCTTCTCTGAGAATTTATCAATACATTCATTAAGAACAATGAACAATTTGGCATGCTCCATGTTTCTCTCATGACAGATTTATTTTATATTTGCATAAAAGTCATTAACGAAAATATAATAAATGGGAAACTGCATATTTTAATGAAGGTTCCACTCTCCCTACTGAGAGCAGGTTTCTGGCTTGTGATTTCCATTATATTGGAGGACTGAAGACTTTGGTTCTTCACATGAAGAAATATACCTTTTCTCTGCAGCTGCATAAGTGCCACTGCAGCAGTATTATTGCGCTTCTGGATTGGTCGTCCCTTGGCAGACCAATGCGTAACTGCACTTGGACTAAGCCGTGTGGAAGACTTGGAGCAAACCTGTAACATTGCCTCCAGCACTGGACTCTGCATTTGTTGCTCATCCTCAATAGAGCAGTATGCCCTTCTAAAGTGGCATATTCAGGGAATATTCACCTAGTTTTTTCTCATACGAATGTGCATGTACCCTATTCCCCTTGTGGGCCCCCCACCGATTGCCATCAGAGTAGTCCTGGACACCGCGTCTGTCTTTGACATGGAATGATGGGCTGCAAGTGCACCTTAGGCCAGGAGCAGTGTGTAGGGGGGCTGCTGCAACACTTTTCTAAACATTCGTGTGTATGCCACTTTAAAATTGTCTGTCACAGCCATAAGCATAGCATAAACCACTTTCTAGTCCCTATGACACAATTTGGCATGCAATGGCCATTTATATATGCATAGCTCTGCATGAGGTACACTGCCATATCCCTGGGTCCAGGTGTCATATTGGGCACATTGCTCTGAAAAATTGAAGGCAAGCGAACTACAGATCCAGCCGGTGCTCTGCTCCAGTTTGTGGCTTAGGGCTGCACATCAACTTTTACTAGGTTATCTGCTTCAGTTTTGGGACATATGTTGGCTTCACACCTTCTGCCCTTCAACAGTCAAGGCACTAATTAAGGTTGCGAGTACACTGTAGGGCATCCTTGCACCCTTATAATAGATGTTAAATTCTCATGTTAGTACAGGATTTTTTGGCTTTGAAATTGGTCTGTGGAGACAGTTTGTATGAAATGCTTCTGTTGACTCTTTGGTGAGTCAACTGTGCTTGACAAATTCTTCTGGACTTCTTTCTTTCATCCCAGGCCCCTATTTAAAAAAGCCAAGACCTCCAGTCCGTTCTGTTGCAAGCCCTGGATATCAAATTCTGGCACCAAGTCATCCTCGCATACCAGCAGGGGGACAACTTTTGTCGTTTTCAAATGCCTGAGCATTTCTAATATATGGGTCCAGGGTCTGGTGTCCCAGGGTACAGGCCTCCCTGCTTTATGCCGTCCAGCCTTCCTGCCTCTCCAATAAGATTTCAGGACCCCCATGGTGCCTTACAGCACCTTTTCAGAGTGATTGTGCCAGTTCTCTCCGAGGAACAGTTTGAGAGCTTTTATGCAAACCTGTTTACTGGTCCAAAGCCAAGTGGTGGCATTCACTCCATAATAAAATCGAAGGATTTCAATAGTTTTGGCTGGATTCTAAACCTACCAATGTTTGTGTTGGAGCCAACCCACCACTTTGATATCCTGAACCTACTCTTGGACATGGCATGGTGTTTCTGCCCTGGGAATGAGTGTTGACTCTGAGCGCATGTGTGAACCCTGCGCTACAAAAAAGCCTGCAGCCTGATTTTTTTTTCCATGAGGTGGCCTCATTCAAGGTGGTTATATTTGCCCAGTTACACTCCAGGGCTCTGCTGATTAATGTACTGACTGCACGAGACAAGCTTCTTCAGTCACTGGACAGTCCCATGCACCTTTGTCCCCATGGCCAGGATATCTTTGACCTGGTGCCTGACCAGTCCTGCAGTGGAATTAATAACCTGGATGGTCCTCATGACATGCCAGGCTGGGGGTGTCCTAGGAACAGAAATGGTCAAAGGGACAAGGCCATCACAGGAGTCCAGACTTCCATCAACGTTCTGGAACTAGGGGCCATCCACCTATCCCTTTCTTTTTCTGGTCCAGCGGGCGTCTGATTTTTAATAAAAGAATTGTCAAAAACTATGCATGTGTTTTTTTTTTTCTAAGTGGCAGTTTTTTGTGGGTTCTGTGGGACCCCTTGTTAGAAGGGTCTTCCAGATTCTGATAAGTTCCCCCACCCACAGACACCCGCAACCACAGTACAGGGTTGTGGGGAAGAGGCCCTTGTCCCCATCAACACATGGACAAGATGGACCCCCCATGTTGAGGGCATGTGGGCTGGTTCAGGAGGAGGGGGGTCGCTCGATCATCCCCTCCATTTCCTGACCTACTGTGCTACATGCTTCAATAAAAGCCTGGTATGGATTTGGGGGGGGGGGGGGGACAGTTTTTTTTTTTTTTTCCAAAAACATTTTTTGCTGGCAATCATTTTTTTTACATTTTGCCAACAGCTGATGACTCACCGGTTGTTATGGATGCAGCAGACAGCTTCCCAGCCTGCTCCTTAGCTACTAGCTATATACAGTGTGTTTAAAGAGAGAAAAAAAACACAAAATGCATGAAAACTGCATGCAAAAACACGGGTTAAAAACACAACCGCATAGATGTGAACCCTGACTAAGAGGCTGTCAGTAAGGCTTGAAGACTATAAATCCTCCTTTCCCTGTTCACTTGGCTCATTTAGTCAGTGCCTATTGGTCTTTTCAGCACCAGGAGCCTGTTTTTGCAGGTTTGCAAGGCCGCCTCCTGTTCTTATGTTCATATGTTTGTAAAGGTTACTAATTGAATGTAAAGGCTTCTGTGGATGTCTTCAGCCATGAGGGGCTTCAAGTGGCTTTTTGAGTTGGGAACCTGGTTCCCTTGTATTAGGCCTTTTTGCTTAGTTTGCCTGCTCCTCATTTGCATGGCTTGGAGATGTCCAGAATTAAAGGAGCATGTGTTCTGTACTGTACTAAGAATTTAAGATTTTTAAACCTGCCTGTAAAACCATTTTCTTGGAGTACTGTAGAGGACACAGGCCACCCCTCTCTTCTCTCCTGCGAAATCCCTCTGCTTGCTAAAAAACGTATTGCTGGGAGCCAGAAGGGATATATGGGCTATCTCAACAACTTTGTTCTGCCTTTGTACTCACCTGAAAGTGGCAGCATATAACTCGTGGTCAAGATTTCCAGGAGCTTGTGTCCTGTACTGTACGCCAAGGAAAGGACTTTACAGGTAAATAAAAAAATCCCTATATTGCGGTCTGTGTCCTTGCTAAGGAGATTCACCCTCACTCTTGGCTGTGGTGACCATTGTCTCTGGTGCAATGGGGATATCTGTCCTGATGACTACTGACTAAGAACAGACCGCAAAAAGAAGGGATAGCAAAATATCATCACTGTGCCAAAAATATGAGGAGCAAATGGGGGCTCACAAAACGTAACCATTCAGACACGTTACCATCCTGTCCTGGGCTGGACAATAACAAGTTTCAAATCCAGTTCATCCCACAGAGTGAAAATATAAAAAAAAATGCTGGATTGCATGGGTGTCATACTCCGAAGCAGATGAAACAGCATGCTTTCAAGTTCTTGCAGAGTAAATGCCTTGCCTTTGTGAAATAAGTTTGAAATCAGATGCTTTTGATTCGCTTTTGTTTGCATTCACATTGACTTGTTTGGGAGTTAAATGAAGTTCAGGTAAATTAGAACAGAACAAGCTACAATAAGGAAAAGTGCAAATGAACAAAACCCATTTAAAATTAAAACATTGATTTCCATGTCCTTCCAAACGTTTCACAAAAACATGTCTGAAATAAATAAAACTATACTGGTGGTTGTATTTATTATATTCGGGCCTAACGCTTTTGCCTGGCAAATATGAATATAATAAAATTTCCAGCCATCAAGTGGCGTTCGAGGCTCCTTACATTAATTTTTCATGGCTGCTCTTTTTATTAAAGCCTGCAGGGCAAAGTAGCTGAAATTTGCTCACATATTGAATAAGGCATTTTATTTTATTTCCTCCAACCATCTCCCTGCAGCTTTTGTTCAGTAAAGCTCCGTACACACAATCGGAATTTCCGATGAGAAAAGACAGACTTTTTCCATCGGAAATTCCGACCGTGTGTGCCCCATCAGACTTTTTTCTGAGGAATTCCTTCGGAGTTTAGATAGAGAATGTGTTCTCTTTTACTCCGATGGAATTCCTTCGGAATTCCGATGTGAGTTTGGCCAGGCTAAAGCCCGTTTGTGTGTTCGGGGCATAAGTGGTATGGATTTTTAATCAGAGACCATTTCTATGCCTTGTATTAAAATGTAATTGAAAACAACATTTGCATACTGTAAATAGTGGGAAAAAATTACATTTTATGAACATAAAAAGAAAAGTTAAAAGAAAATCTGAATTTTCACACTCCAGGTACCTGCAAGTATCATCTGTTTTATATCCATTTTTTTATTACGCCACTGGAGCCCTGAAATCTAAAACTCCCAACTTGATCTAGGTGTAATGTGCATTGGCCTGCACCCCTCTCCCTCATGTGGCTTTCTACTGATTCGTTGGCATAAAACATTTTTTTGATTAGAACTGAGATGTGGGATTTCCCCCAAAGTTCAGGGCACTGTAATATGCAAGTACTAGCTTCATCTTGACAGTTTACCCAGTAAGCTGTCCGCTCTTTCATCTCATGGCTTACACTTGGCTTGTCGGTGTAGTGAGTGATTTTAACAACTGGTAGTAAGTCCAAGAATATTGAAGGGGTCAAGCCAAAATGCAATTTTTTGAGCTGAAAGATGATAAATGCATAATAAAGTTCTTCCGCTTATAGAGCCGCTAGAAGAAAACTGATGACCCATGCAGGCATTTGAACTTTCCTGGAGACACATCACAGTGGTGATTTAGGAAGGTCTGCTTTTAAGTCTCAATAATGAAATGCAGGGGAAAGGATGGGGGGTGTGAAGTTGCTATATTTCTGTACTTTGGACAGATGTAGGATCTCGGTGTTGACACGAAACTCCCCTTCTCAGTAAGTCTCTTTATTAAATATTTGGACAGCCTCATAAAATGAGATGACAATTTTATATACACAGATTGGAATGTTCTTTTTATGCTTCAAGGAATTTAGCTGTGCCGCTAATTATGTGACCTGTTTGATGTACAGGAAATTGGAGATCGTATGTAGTTTAAAGGGGATGATGATGATGAAATAGTAAACTGTTCTTCACAGAAATCATCTTTTGTTTTCATGATGAAAATCAAATGAGATTATTGGAGAAACACAGTGGTAGATGGGTGGTATTTTGAGCCACATTTCATAAGTTAAAGTGGACATTCCCCCTTTTCATTAAAATTTACACCAACATGCAGCTCTGCACCCCAGAAATTTCCCCAAACTGCTTGTGTGGCTTTCCTGATCTGACAGATCTTATAATGTTGTGCCATACATGTTAATAGTTTTCTACTCCATTGTATCTTTGATGGTGTCTGTACTACAAACTGTCAGTTGAGTAGTTGCTTAAAATTTATAAGAATCTTTGAGATATTTTAAATTCATGCATAACCACTTCCTTACTGGGCACATATACCCCTTCCTGACCAGGTGAAATTTCAGCTTGTGGCACTGCATCACTTTAACTGACAATTGCGCGGTCGTGCGACATGGCTCCCAAACAAAATTGGCGTCCTTTTTTCCCCACAAATAGAGCTTTCTTTTGGTGGTATTTGATCGCGTCTGCGGTTTTTATTTTTTGTGCTATAAACAAAAATAGAACGACAATTTTGAAAAAAAAACTATATTTTTTACTTGTTGCTGTAATAAATAGTCCAATTTTTAAAAAAAAAACATTTTTTTTCGTATTCTTCTACATATTTTTGGTAAAAAAAAAAAAATCGCAATAAGCGTCTGGTTTGCGCAAAAGTTATTGCGCTTACAAAATAGGGGACAGAATTATTATTATTTATTTTTTTACTACTAATGTCGGCGATCAGCATTTTTTTTCGTGACTGCGACATTATGGGGAAGCAATCGGACACTTTTGACATATTTTTGGCGCCATTCACATTTATACAGGGAACAGTGCTATAAATATGCACTAATTACTGTATAAATGTGACTGGCATTGACACTAGGGGGTGAGGAAGGGGTTAATGTGTAGCCTAAATTGTGTTCTAACTGTGGGGGGAGGGGGGTGACTGGGGGAGGTGACCGATGCTGTGTCCCTATGTACAAGAGACACAGATCATTCTCCTCTCTCCCCTGACAGGACGTGGAGCTCTGTGTTTACACAGAGCTCCACGTCTTGTCCCTGCAGCCGCCGATCCCGAGTGCCTTCCCACCCGGGAAGAATGGTAACCATATTTCCCTAATTCAGACCCTAGTGAGTGTTTTTTTTTCTACCCTTAGGCCTTATGCACACCAAGCATTAAAAATGCTGCTTTTAGGGGCTTCTGGCATGTTTTTTTTTTCTGCATATAGGCGTTTTCGTGGCAGAAAAAAAAAACATTGCTAGCGCATCCAGGAGCAGCAGCATTTTGTCAGAAGAAAATGCTTGACGCGTTTAAACGCTAGGTACACCAAGTGCTTGAGCGTTCATTTTATTGGTGAGAATTAATTATTTTCGATGAATTTTACATGTGTGAAGCATTTTTTCTACCAAAAAGCTGCTGCCAGGAAGAAAGGGATTTTAAGCAAGCTGGCCAAATGCCCTGTGTGCATGGGGCCTAAATCACGGCACTTATCCCTTTCCTTCCTCCCTTCACTCCCTTTCCTTGCTTCTCCTTCCCCTATTTTTCTTTCCACAAAAGCTTTTTTGAAGCTAAGCATGTACAAAATATACTCGGCGCATACTCTACTCAAGATACATTAACCATTTAAGCCCTGAGCCTGTTTTTCAGATTCGGTGTTTACGAGACTAAAACATTTTTTTTTTGCTATAAAATTACTTAAAACCCCCAAACATTATATATATTTTTTCTAACACCCTAGAGAATTAAATGGCAGTCATTGCAATACTTTTTGTCACACTGTATTTGAGCAGTGGTCTTACAAGCGCACTTTTTTTGGAAAAAATTCACTTTTTAAAATAAAAAAATAAGACAATAAATTTGGCCCAATTTTTTTAAATATTGTGAAAGATAATGTTACTCCGAGTAAAATGATACCCAACATGTCACGCTTAAAAATTGCGCCCGCTCGTGGCATGGCGTCAAACTTTTACCCTTAAAAATCTCGATAGGCGATGTTTAAAAAATTCTACAGGTTGCATTTTTTGAGTTACAGAGGAGGTCTAGGGCTAGAATTATTGCTCTTACTCTAATGATCGCGGCGATACCTCACTTGTGTGGTTTCAACACCATTTTTATATGCGGGCGCTACTCACGTATGCGCTCGCTTCTGCGTGCAAGCTCGTCGGGAAGGGGCGCTTTAAAAAAAAAATTG
Source organism: Rana kukunoris (assembly GCA_029574335.1). NCBI lineage: Eukaryota > Metazoa > Chordata > Amphibia > Anura > Ranidae > Rana > Rana kukunoris. Next base: position 635,495,239 of record CM056049.1, on the reverse strand, counting down.
GGGGGTTTTTCGGATTTATTTTTATTTTACAATTTTTAACACTGAAATAAAATAAAAATTATCACTTTTATTCCTATTACAAGGAATGTAAACATCCCTTGTAATAGAAAAAAGCATGACAGGTCCTCCTAAATATGAGATATGGGGTCAAAAAGACCTCAGATCTCATATTTAGGCTTAAATGCAAAGAAAAAAAAATTGAAACTGTCATTTTTTTCAAATGACAAAATTTTTTTTATTTCTTTAAGACGCTGAGCGGGACTGACGTTTTGACGTCACTTCCACCCAGCAGAGCTATGGGGACGGGTGAAGGACATTTTTCCCTCACTCGCATCCCCAGTCAGCAGCCGAGCGGACCCGATCGCCTACGCCGCTACCGACGGCTACAGTAAGCGGCGGGAGAGCGGCGGGAGGGGGGAGCTCCTCTCCCGCCACCGATAACGGTGATCTCGCGGCGAATCTGCCGCAGAGAACGCCATTATCGCTGACAGGACCTGCTGCCGTTACCGAGATATCCATCTTTAAAGTGCCGACGTATAACGACGGTGGGCGGTCGTTAACAAGTTAAGAAGAGAATACAGAACACAGTATATACAACTAACTGTGTACAGTTTAGCAGTAAGTAGCCTTGTGCTGCCAAGAAAAGTCTCTACACAGGGGAGGAAATGCAGAAATCGTATTAGGTCCTTCAGATCAGCAACTCGTATGTACCTAGCCAAAGACCTAGGGCTGTCAACTGTGTGCTCAGATGTCTTAATACCTTATTAGTAATTTATGGGTAGGCCAGATCTTACGATGGGAAATTACCTCTTAGGAGTCAAAAATAAAAAAGGAGGGGCTATAAAGGGATTTCAGCAAGAGGGCATACTTGCCTCTCCTCCTAGTACGCTATAGCACCAAGTTAGGCCAGTAAGAGTAAAATGGATCAGCAGTGGCTCCATTTTCCTTTGTAGAACAGATCCTGAAGTTATTGATGGGAAGCAACCAGTAGGAAGGTGTTTCAAATGATATACAACATGCCCAAGTTTTATAAACTTTGAGACACTTATCCTGTGCAATGCAGATTAATTCTTTCATCTCAGTTATGCAATTGGCTTTCTGAAGCCATTCTTTTGCTGAGGTGACTATTTTAGTGTGCAAATGCACTGGAATGCACATTCTGGCTGCATTGATCATGTGTATTGCCAAGGATTTACAGTATATTTGAGTTGGCCTATATTAAATGTAAAGGAGGTATTGAGCTGGAGAAAACTCTACTGAAAGAGTAGAGACCTCCACCACCGGTCTTGAGCACCACTTCCCAAAATCTTTGAGCAGTTCCACCAAATATGAAGCAGTGAGTCTTTTTTGTCCTGTTTAGATTTTTTTGGATTGTGGGGTGTCTTCGTGGTTTTTGTCTCGAGCAGAGCGTTTCAAGAGGTCACCAGAGTTTTCAGTTTAATAAAACTTCCCGACAGAAGAAATGCTTTGCAAGAATCTTTTCATTGGGCCATTCCACAGCCAGAAAGGCATGTGGGGTCCTCCTCCCATTTTTTTCTTAATTCCTGCCCTCACATTTACCTTCCTTAATACATCCTTCTCTCTTCCTGGCTTCTTCCTTTCTCTTTTAAAACTCTTCTTGGATCTTCTAAACCTTCTTTTATATAGTATTCTAAAGAGATGACACCCCTGTCTGTAGCTACGGTTGCCCATAGAGACTACAAAAGCTATACATTTGATATGTCCCTTGATAATATGGCCCCATTTTTTCTTACTACTTGTATTTTAATATCTTGCTCTACATCTATCCTGCATTTTTGCATCAAATCTTCTCTCCGCTTTATTCATCTGTTTCATTTCAAATTACTGCTTGTTTTGTTTAAATGGCTCTTTAGAGGAAGTAAACCCTCATTCAGGTTTGTTTGTTTTTTAAAAACCCTGCGAGAGAAAGTCATAATAAGCTAGTATGCATGGCATACTAGCTCATTATGATTGACTTACCTGAGATCAAAGCCCCCGAAGTTCTCCTCCGTGCCCGCCGCCATGTCTCCTCCGATCTTCTTCCTGTCATCGCCGCTTTGGCGCTGTGATTGGCCAGAGCGGCGATGATGTCACTGCTGTGCATGCACGCAGGACCGGCAGATCCCCGCGTATGCGTGGAAATACGGCATTGACCCCCGAATGTACCATTCACAAAATGTGCGCCTGCGCCGTGGTCTACCCTGTGCGCATGCGCCGTAGACATCGGTACCCGTTTTTGTGAAAATATCTCCTATATTTCTTGCACCTACAGGTAAGCCTTAATCTAGGCTTACCTGTAGGTGCAAGTTGTGTGGTTGGGTTTACAACCACTTTAATATTGTTAATGTATGGATGTACATGCTAAGAATGGACTAAAGAGTTTTTGAAACAAAATATAAATAAATCTCAGTCACTTCATTGACAGAAATGTTAACTCTCCCCACTCTTTCTAAAACAACAAGAAAATAAAATCTGGAGATGCGGTTGAACTCCGGGTATTCTCTGTATTGATAAAATACTTCCCTGCCAGCTAATAAAGGATTTAATGCTTGTTTTGTTCAGTGGGTAATATAACCGAGAAATAACTACCTTAATCCATGGTCCCACTCTGGTCCATAAGATCATTTTGCTACCCTATTCCATTATCCTACTCTGGTCCTTTTCTCTCCAGTGTCCGATCATGGACGGGCACTCGTACATTATCATTTTTTTTTTCCAAACTTCTTTATTCTTTTTCACAATACAATAAATATACAAAACATTACTCATACACACATACAACATAAATGGTCTCAAAATATACCCCTTATTTAGAGGAGACGAGGAGACAGTTACTAGTACTAGGTTTTACATCCCCCATTTCACGCCCAGACCAATATTTCCTGCATTATCATGTATAATGAAGGACCAACGGAGGACAGTTGTCCTGCTCTAGACCCTGGATAAAGCTTGGATATATTTTATAATCCTTCTAGGAAAATAAATATTAAATGTTTTTATTAGTTTTAATAATTTTGTGATTGTCCAGAATAAAGATTTAATTACAGTGAGGGGAAAAAAGTGTTTGATCCCCTGCTGATTTTGTACATTTGCCCACTGACAAATGACCATTCTATAATTCTATAATTTTAATGGTAGTTTTATGTTAACAGTGAGACACAGAATAACAAAACAATTTAGAAAAACGCATTTCAAAAAAGTTTATAAATTGATTTGCATTTTAATGAGTGAAATAAGTATTTGACCCGTTCACAAAACGTGACTTAGTACTTGGTGGCAAAACCCTTGTTGGCAATCACAGAGGTAAGATGTTTCTTGCAGTTGGCCACCAGGTTTGCACACATCTCAGGAGGGATTTTGTCCCACTCCTCTTTGCAGATCCTCTATAAGTCATTAAGGTTTTGAGACTGATGTTTGGTAACTCGAACCTTCAGCTCCCTCCACACATGCTTCTCAAACCACTCTTTTGTTGCCTTAGCCATGTGTTGTGGGTCATTGTGGAATAACCATCCACTAACCATTTTCAATGCCCTGGCTAAGGGAAGGAGGTTCTTACTTAAGATTTGACGGTGCATGGCCCTGTCCATCATCCCTTTTATACAATGAAGTTGTCCTGTCCCCTTAGCAGAAAAACACCCCTAAAGCATGTTTCGACCTCCATGTTTGACGGTGGGGATGGTGTTCTTGGGGTCATAGGCAGCATTCGTCGTCTTCCAAATACAGCAAGTTGAGTTGATTCCAAAGAGCTTGATTTTGGTCTCATCTGACCACAAGACTTTCACCCAGTTCTCCTCTGAATCATTTAGATGTTCATTAGCAAACTTCAGAGGGACCTGTACATGTGCTTTCTTTGTTGGCACTGCAGGATTACCAACTGTCTTCTTGGTGACAATGGTCCCAGCTAGGCCTTGTACACACGAGGGAATATTTCTGCTGAACATGGTCCGACGGACCATTTCAGCCGAAAAATCCGCTTGTGTGTAGGGGCAAACGGACAGTTTTGGCCGGATTCCTCCGGCGAAAAAATTTCAAAGCATGCTTTGAAATTTTTCCGCCAGATAGCTGCCCGTCAGATATGTCCGCTGGTTAGTACGGCAAACAAGCGGACATATCTGCCCGCACATGTTTACTTCCTGGTACGGTGACGTGGCGGTCACGTGGCGGCGTCAACGTCACCGGCGCGTCACCGTGCTGTCCGCCGGCGGGGAATTTGATCCGATGGTGTGTACAGCCACCGGATCAAACAGCCCGTCGGACATATCCAATGGAAACGGTCCGTCGGACCGTTTCCATCGGATATATTACATCGTGTGTACAAGGCCTTACTGTTAAGTTAAACCTACCATTAAAATTAGACTGATCATTTATTTGTCCGTGGGCAAACGTACAAAGTCAGCAGGGGATCAACTACCTTTTTCCCTCACTGTATCTGTTACCCTTACAAAGTCAAATATTATAATACATGGCCTCATTCTGCTTACCCGACGCTGCAGCTTAATCTACAGTGGCAGAATCTGTCAGGCTTGTCTGCAAGCTTAAACATGTGTGATTGTTTAATGCAATGTAAAATTGTGCCAGCGAAAGGGTATTTATGCAGGGATATATCTCTCTGAATGGGGCAGGAAACACTTTAGCTTGTAAGTTTAGCAAAACCAATTACTCGTTACTTTTCAGTAGAGATTTTAACCTAGAGCCTTTCCCGTGTGGCCATGTCTGCTCTTATTTAATTAGTACAGTTTTAAAGGTGCAACAAAGTTCTGTGTTTGGCATGATTCATCTTCTCTGTTTACAGTTCCTTAGATTAATAGAAGATGCATTTCTTAGTAGATGATGCTACTGTAAATGGCTATGGCATAGAAATAATTGTGTATCTTCCTTGCCTGTCTAATTCCATGTGAACTTTTTTATCCCCTGTATATGCACTTGTATAATTAAATAAACCGTGAGTGACAGGGCATTTATGAATCATAATATATGTAACCTGGAAACATGTGTATGTTTTTTTTAGAGCTGTTCTGATAAAAATGCATTATTTGTCAAATTTCTCCTCCAACAGGGAAAATATGTAATTTTAGCTATATAGCATTCTACTAACTGGTTGCATGGAGTGCCATCTTGTGGTCATTTTTAAGAATACTTCAGATCAAAAATGGGAATAACCCTGTTGTTTTTATTTGTGTTCTACAGGAGTGTGAGCATGTGTGACATGAGATACGAAGAAGAGGGATGTATGCTGCCTCACAGCAGAGCTCACCATGAAAACTTGCAGTTTGTCAATGACCTGCTCAAGGAGGAGGATGATACATGGCAAGATGTAGGTAGTTCTAACCATGGTTCCGGCTATTGACTGAAAGTGTAATATGGAAGGAATGTGTTAATGTGTGTGTACATGTTACTGATTTCAAGCATGCAAGTGAAAGTACAGGACAGGGGACCATTGAGGTTACCCCCCCGTTACACACTAATCGCTCCCCGTCGGTAAAATCTGCACTCCACCATACCTACTTGCCCCACTATTCAATTTCTGTACCACCAAGGAGATCTGCACTCCAGCACTCACAGCTCACTTCTCGCTACCAATGAATTGACTCTTACCTCTGTCTTACCCTCTGTTTATCCAGTTATGGACTAGACATGTTACACACACCCACATAAAAAAAAAAAAGAATCCGTCTGCCCAGACCCTCCTTCTCCCCTTCAGCTCTCCAGCTAAAGGGTAGCTCTGCTTTCGTGGAGAAAAAAAAATAGAAAATAGTATAGCGTGTACAATTGCGATACAAGTCAGGTTGAAATTGAACGTTATTAACCGCTTAACTTCCCGCCCGCACGGTGGCTTTTTACGGCCGCAATGCGGCTCTCAATTGCCGGGAGGCCGTCTTTATATGGCCTCCAGGCCACTGGGGGGCGCGCGAGCACGCCCGCCGCGTCAGTCACTTGCCGATGTGCGTGCCTGGCGGCCGCGATGTCCGCCAGGCACCCGCAATTGGTGGTCACGGAGACAGGGACATGGAGCTCTGTGTGTAAACACAGAGCTCCACGTCCTGTCAGGGAGAGGAGACTGATGGTGTGTCCCTTGTACATAGGGACAACCATCGGTCACCTCCCCCAGTCACCCCCTTCCCCCCACAGTAAGAATCACTAATTGGGGAATACATTAACCCCTTCCTCGCCCCCTAGTGTTAACCCCTGCCCTGCCAGTCACATTTATACAGTAATCAGTGCATATTTATATCATTGTTTGCTGTATAAATGTAACTGGTCCCAAAAATGTGTCCGATTATAAATAGAGCTTTCTTTTGGTGGTATTTGATCACCTCTGCAGTTTTTATTTTTTGCGCTATAAACAAAAATAGAGCGACACTTTTGAAAAAAAAAAAACAATATTTTTTCCTTTTTGCTATAATAAATATCCCCCAAAAATATATAAAAAAAATATTTTTTTTCCTCAGTTTAGGCCGATACGTATTCTTCTACCTATTTTTGGTAAAAAAAAATCGCAATTAGCATTTATCGATTATTTTGCGCAAAAATTATAGCGTTTACAAAATAAGGGATAGTTTTATTTCATTTTTTTTTTTTACTACTAATGGGGTCGATCAGCAATTTTTTTTTTCTGTGACTGCGACATTATGGCGGACACATCGGACACTTTTGACACATTTTTGGGACCATTGTCATTTTCACAGCAAAAAGTGCTATAAAAATGCATTGTTTAATGTGAAAATAACAATTGCAGTTTAGGAGTTAACCAATAGGGGGCGCTGTAGGGGTTAAGTGTGACCTTGTGTGTGTTTCTAACTGTAGGGGGCGGAGCTGGACGTGTGATATCATTGACCGCCTTTCCCTATATCAGGGAACAGATGATCAATGACAGCGCCACTGTGAAGAATGGGGAAGGTGTGTTTATACACGCTTCTCCCCGTTCTTCAGCTCCGGGGGATTGATCGCAGGACACCGGCGGCGGTCGGGGTCCCACGGGCGTGGTCACGGAGCTTCGGACCAGGTCGCGAGCTGGGCTTAAAGAGACGGCTGGCCTTAAAGAGACACGTACAGGTATGTGATTGTGCCCAGCCGTGCCATTCTGCCGACATACATCGGCGTGAAGAGGGCCTTAAGTGGTTTAACGTGCCCCGACCCGACGAGCTCGCATGTAGAAGCGAACATATACGTAAAAAGCTCCCGCATATGAAAACGGTGTTCAAACCACACATGTGAGGTATCGCCGCAATTGTTGAAGCAAGAGCACTAATTCTAGCCCAATGCCTAACTCAAAACATGCAACCTGTAGACTTCACTTATGGAGTTCTTTAAGGGTAAAAGTTTGTCGCCATTCAACGAGCGGGCGCAGTTTTGAAGTGTAACATGTTGGGTATCAATTTACTCGGGATAACATTCTCTTTCACAATATAAAAAAATTTGGGCTAACTTTACTGCTGTCTTATTTTCAAAAAGTGTATTTTTTCCCAAAAAAGTGCGCTTGTAAGACCGCTGTGCAAATATGGTGTGACAGAAAGTATTGCAACGACCGCCATTTTATTTTCTAGGGTGTTAGAAAAAAAATGTATAATGTTTTGGGGTCCAAGTCATTTTCTAGAAAAAAAATAAATAATGTTTTTAACTTGTAAATAACAAATCTCAGAAAATGGCTCGGTCCTTAAGTGGTTTACAGGTTTGAGAACTGAACTAGTTAGTAAATGTAAATTCAAACACAATAATTTTCTCATATTTAGCATGATTGTGATTTCAAAAGCAATTTTCAATCTTTTATAAATGTGCGGCTTTTATTTGCATAATACCTGTGTGTCTGAAGGTGCTCGTTCAGGCCCTTCAGCACTTTATCCCTGTCTCCCAGTTGTGCGCCTGTGTTTTTGTTCTATCAGATTGGACTCCAAAGGAGATTGCAAGTGGCAGTTTCAGAGCACACAAGAAATTCCATGCAGCTATCTCCGAAGTGCATGCATGTAGACAGGAAGTTGTTGCTGGAGATCAGCAGCGTTGAGATGCAGAAAATGTTGAAAATAAATGTGAAAAAAGTATTTTATTAAAACGAGAAACGGTAATTGTTTACATACAACACACAATTCATTCACAATATTAATGTATTCAACTTCAGTGTGTGTTAAACTGGCCATACATATGCCTTGGTATTTGAAGATTCTCTGTCCTTCACTATCCCTTGCTGTATTGCTTGAGTATCAGAGGATTCCCCCAGAAGTCAGTAGGCTGACCTAGATAAGAATAGCAGGACAAGCAGTGTGGCATTACACTTTTCAGACACTTGTGTTCCTGGCTGGAAAGCCCTGCCTCACCTAATCTGTGTAGTGATGGACAGTGGCAGTGCTGGGGTAATGCTTAGCACTGATTAGCGAGATTAGGATTGGTGTATGGGTTATTAGCTGGTATAGCATATGTAGCAACACAATCCATGGCACGATGTCTGAGAAATACGCATTATACGCAGGTTCAGAAGTCATGTTCATCTCTTCTTGCTTCTCACTATCGGCCCAGTTCTGAGATGAGGGCAAACATATTGTAAGTTTTCATCTTACTGAATCTTTGCCTTGCCTGCTTTGCAAATGCTGAACGTGTCTTAGAAGATACATGTACTAAAACTGATGTGTTCAGCTAATAAATCACACAGGCGGTATATAGGCAGATGAGGTCAAGGTAAACCTAAATGGAACAGGCTTATTTCACAGCACATTAAACAAAGTGTGTTAAGTCCTAGCAGCTAAAGGGAATTTATTTTACTATAATCTGGAATTATTAAGCTTACAGCTGATTGGTTGTTGAACTTTGCACTTTAGCTGTCCTCTGTCTTTTGAAATAGTATGGGTATGGAGTCTGAGACTTTGGATTTATGACTGCAGTGTGTTATTTTTGCTTCTAGTTTGTATATATTAGCCCACCATGTTGACTGTTGTCTTGGTGGTAACAAGGTATGAGTCTGGTTATTTGCATTAATACTGTCCTTTCTCTGCTATGTAGGACTTGGCCCGGTGGAAGACCCGCAGGAGAAGTGCATCACAAGACTTGCTAAAGAAAGAAGAAGAAAGAAAAAAGATGGAGAGGTTACTTAGTGGGGAACCTGACTTGAGTGAAAGAAGGAAAAGCATAAAAACTTACAAAGAAATAGTAGAGGAAAAGTAATTACATTTTTTTAGTTGCTGTGTAACTGCTTAGTGTAATCAAATAGACTTCTTGACATTGTTGGTCTTTACATTTTGTTTTACTCTCTCACAGAGAACGAAGAGAGAAAGATTTGCATGAGGCTTACAAAAACGCCAGGACGAGAGAGGAAGCAGAAAAAATACTGCAGAAATACATTGAGAGGTTTACCATAAGTGAAGCTGTTCTTGAACGTTTAGTGATGCCAAAAATTTTGGAGAGAAGCCATTCAGTAGAGCCTGGCTTACTCTCTTCATCGGAGGACCCCAACCCATTGAAGTATCTGAGACAGCAGTCTACGCCTTCTCCAAAATTTACTTCTACAGTAGAAGCAACTATATCTCCTACTTCTGAATTGGACTTTAAAGCACCCATGGGTCCCATATCACCAACAAAAAATGTGGTCTCAAAGGCAGTGCCTATGTTAACACCTAAGCCTTATTCCCAGCCCAGAAATACACAACATGTTCTCAAAACATTCAAGGTAAAAAAATAAAAAAAAACATGAATTGCACTGAGCATATAAATGGCAAGCATTTACAGTGAAGTATTGTGAGGAGTGTATCTGCTAAAAGTCCAACTCCAGCCAACACTTTACAGAAGAGCTGGAGCCTACGTCGGGCTCATGTTGTCATGTGGACAGGAGGTTATAGTAAATCTTTTTGTTTTCCATTAAATTGGTAATGATTGGACCCCCTGGTGGTGTATTATGTTTATTTTTTTTCCAGTTGCAACCAGTCCCCCAATTTCTTGCCTTGCTCTCCCAGGCACATGGGGTAAAATCTGGCCATTGGGGGTCATAGAGAATAATAAAAAGGAGACAGAAGTGTTTGTCTTCCAAGTAACCATAACCACTAACAAAAAGGTTTTGGCAAGAGTTGGGCTTTAAAATGTAGCATCTGAACTTCTATTTATTATCTATGTTCTATATTCCAAAGGCTAATTTTACCTTTTTGTATTTATTTATTAAAAATGCATATATTTTTACAGGTAAAAAAAAGTCTATTTATTTATTTAGGAGCCTTGCGTCTCCTGAAGGCTGTCAGTGTAACTGTCTGTACCTCATATGTGCAAGCAATTAATGAATTGCAGGAAGAATCAATTAACTACCTAGATTGCTCACCAGCGCACTCGTAATCGATTGAAGACTGCCAAACGAGCACGCCCATTTGTGGCTCACTTTCTGGGCGCATCATTTATTCACAGAGTGAATGAAAGAACTACAACTACCGTCAACCATTGAGGCTGACTACTTGTAATAGTTGATGGTAGTTCCTTTATTCACAGAACTCTGTAATTGAATGATGCGGCCAGAAGGTGGAGCCACGAATAGCCATGCGGTGAGGATACCCCCACCCCCCCCCACACTGTCACAACGTGGGCTCGGGAGAGAGTGCGGGGGCTGCTGATTTAGAAACATGTTACACTCTGAATACAAATGTAACATGTTATGAAAGGTGAATTTTTCCTTTAAAAAAAACATGCAAGCATTTATACAAATGTAAGATCCATGCCAAACTTTTGTTTGAAAAATGCAAACATCCAGTTAACTACTGGGGATTTTTAGGCCTTGTTTGGGATTTGTGTGGTGTTTTTGTTTGACTATGCTAACTATAATTATTAAATGAGAAATTAAACACCCTCTCCTCTACTCAGTGAGCTCATAGTAGTGTGGGAAGCGGCTGTAATAAGTCTTCTCATTGTGCGCTGCTCCCCACCGGTCCCTCCTCTCCTCCTATCCACCCCAACAGCTTGTGAATCACCTGAGGTGGACCATAATGGAGGAGGGGCCGGCAGGGAGCAGAGAGCTATGAGAGAAGACTTTTTACAGCCGCTTCCCACGCTACTGTGCTTTTAATAGAAATTGCTACCACAGTGTACCGGTGTGCCCCATGCCCTGCTGTTAGCCCTGTAATGTGTCCCATGCCCTGTGAGCACTGTAATGTGCCCTGTTTCCTGCTATGTGCCCCATGTTCTTCTGTGTGCCCCACGATGTGTCTAATGATGTGCCCCATGTTCTGCTGTGAGCCTCATAAATGGGCCCTGTGTGCTGATCTGTGCCCTTTAAGGTGCCGTGTGTCCTGCTGTGTGCCCCATGCCCTGTTGTGAGCCCTGTAATGTGCCCTGCTGTGTGTCGCTTGATGTGCTCCATTTTCTGCTGTGTGCCCCAGGATGTTTCTCATTTTCTGTTGTGTGCCCCACTTTCTTCTGTGAGCCCTATGGTGTGTCCAATGTCCTGTAATGTTCCATGTTCCCTGCTGTATTCCCCTTGTGCTCCATGTTCTGCTGTGTGCCCCTTTAATATGCCCCATGTCATGCTCTGTGTCCCTTAATGTCCCTCCTTCCCTGCTCTGAGCCCTGTAATGTGTCATGTGCCTTTCTGTGTGTCCCTTGATGTGCCCCATTTTCTGATGTGTGCCCCATAATGTGCCCTGTGTCCTGCTGTGTGCCCCAGGTTCTGCTATGTGCTCCATTCTCTGCTGTTTGCCCCAGGATGTCCCCCATTTTCTGCTATGTGCCCCATGTTCTGCTATGTGCCCATATTATGTGCCCCATGTTCTGCTGTGCAGTACCCTGCTGTGAGTCCCGTAATGTTCCTTGTGCCCTGCTGTATGCCCCTTGATGTGCCCTGCGTTTTGCTGTGTGTCCTGCTGCCCCCATGTAATGTGCCCTATTGTGCCCCATAATGTGCCCTGATGTTCCCTGTGTATTGTGTCAGCCTGGCCTCCTGTGCTCTGCCCTGCTGCCGCCTGTACACTGCTTATTTCCATTTAAAACCAGAATTGAGCATCCGTGCAGAAAAAATAAATCATTACAAGTTTCACATAAAATAGGTACGTTTTTATATTTTTTTCTATTAATGCTTTTTCTTAAAATTGTCATATCACAACTCGCTGATCACACTGACGTTGCGTGAGCTGTAGATCTAACATTATTTCAGGGGTTCCCAGAGAGCTCAAACTTTTTGCCAGGGGTTCCCTGAGGGTAAAAAGGTTGAGAAACACTGGTCTAGCCTGACTGTACCCCACAACCATACACAGCATGCACAATAATGGCCCCTTCAGGGATTGAGATTTTACCTTTTTACTACACAGGGACCTTTAAAGGACAGGAGGGCTTATCAGACAAACAAGGAGGGAATTTTTGCTGGATATAGTGCTAGAGAAAGATCAACCCCTAATCAGGGTACCTAGCTGTTGTAGTGGCTTGTTGGAAATGGAAGTGATCTGTCAGAAGTTAGAAAGCCTATAACAATGCAAGGCAGTACCGTGAAAGTAGATGGCATCCTGCCCAAAAGGTTAATGGGGCAACAGTTACAGATGTTAATGTGGAACTGATCAAAAAGAGTGAAGCTTTTTTACCATAGTGAACATTTAGCAATGCTTGTTGGGCATTTACTATACCTTGAAAATGTGTGTCTGAAATTCTTTCTAAAAATAGCAGTGCACTTCTTGGTATATGAGGGTACTTGTGCAATTGCATCCCTACAGTCTCATAGCTGTATATCTGCTGTGTAAATCTAAGGGACCGCTGCCTCTGACTTGCTAGTCTTGTGAGACTTGGAATTAGAGATGGAGATTAAATCAGTTTGAAATTCTGCTACCTTGTGAACCACCACACTGTTTGCTGTTTTAGGCTTTATATTGGAAAATAACTTGTTGACTTCTGATCGTGTTTTATGTCCCAGAAAGAGGTGTTCTATAGGTGTGACTTTTTTTATCCCCTTTTTTTTTTGTTTTGTTTTCTGAACACCTACTTATTTGGTTTTTGTAGGTAGAGGGAAAAGTGAGTATGAATGGAGAGGCAATGAATGGCACAGAGGAACACAAGGAAATTGGATCAAGTGGAGTCCAAATGTTTTCTCCATCACTGACCAGATCACAGATGTTTGAAGGTGTAGCCAGAGTGGATGCACCAGCAACAGTGTTGAAGCCAGATACGTCGTCCATTGAACTTAGTTTGAAAAGGCCGAATATACAGAATTCTGTCAAGGACAAAGAAGTAAGACCAAAGAGGATGGTTTATAAAACTGAAAAAAACAGCAAAAGAGTTTGTTGCCACCAAAAATTAGACAGTGTTGCTGTTTTTCCAGAACATTTTCTAATTTTCTTGCTGTGTCCAATGCTCCATGCATTGGACTTTTCAACGTATACAGTGAAGCAATTATCAAATAATAATACTTTTACAATTCAGCATTTATTACACATACATACACACTTACTTGGCTATGGACTTTGGTATTGGCTTATCACTGCCATCATGTTGGAGAGATGTTAAGAAATTGCCTAATAACTTACAACCAGATCAGTCTACATTTTGCCTGAATTAGGCTGGCTGTAGACATTAGGGGCCAGATTCAGAAAGATCCACGGATCTTTCTGCTGGCGTAACATATCCCCAAATACGTTACGCCACTGTAAATATTTGCGCAAGTTTTTTATTCAGAACTTGCGGCCTTATTTACGGCGGCGTAACGTAAATAACGCGCAATTCAAATGAATGAAGTGGGGGCGTGATTCATGTAAATATCTTAGAAGAAAGCTGGCGTATCTTCTTTTCTGAAAAGCAAAAAAAAATATGCCGGCTATTCTTAGTATTTACGCAGTGTATCTCTTGATACGCTGACGTAAATACTTTTCTGAATCCAGCCCACGATGTTGGTTGGACATGGTCTGGACATTGATTGATGATTAGTTTACAAACTGGTAAAGAAAGCGTTCCTCGCCCAAGTGTGTGTCTTAGGTCAGTGACAAAAGAATGGGAGGACTGCAGGCAACCAGCCTTGGCACCAGTCTTGTTTCCCCAAGAAACAGTAGAGGTTTTAAATCCAATGCAGCCAATTGCTAGGTTCTTCAAGACATGTTATTCTGATTGTTGAAGGAAAAAAATGTACTTCTACTCGCAAACATAAGGATTGTTGATACCGTATATTAATTGGATCAGACAGCATTTATGCGTCTATGGCTTCCTTCAAGTGCAGTATTATGTTTTGTTACTTTTCTCATGAAATGGTCATGTAAAAGCATCACAACTGTTTGAGTTTATAAAACATTTGCATCATGATTTTAACCTCAGGTTTGCCTTTCTATTTTTCGTTCAGATTTTGTCTGGTGAAAGAAATTGCAGTGATGTGGTCGATGGAACACATTCATCTTTGCCTACCTATGTCCACAATGAGCAGACAGCTGAAGGTTTGTTGAACTCTGTGCTGTTGTACAGTTGTTGGTGTTGCATATACAGTAAAGTATGCCTTCTAAGGATAACCATGGCCAAAGCAGATCATGTGACAGTTCACTATATAGATGCATAATAATTTATTAAGTCAGCAAAAACATCTCAAAACCATCTGGATATGTTAAAGGCAGGTTAGGCACCTGTGTCAAATTTCTGTCAAAGTAATAAGCACTGTGATGTTTGTTATAGAAAGACTCATATATTTTTTGTTTAAATACCTTTTTAAATATGGAGTTTTAAGAGTCAGCCCTATATTTATAGCCCTAGATTTACACTGTTTGTTTGTCTCTTTTATTATTGTATTTGTCCCATTTCACAGTCTGATTGTGGCCTGATTTGACATCTTGACTCTAGGTATAACACAGCATAATAAGGAAAAACCAATTGTCACCAGCTTAGAGTTCACACCACCTCTTGCACTGCCTGAAGCTGTCGTAAATGGGAAAGACCAAGAAGAGGAACAAAAAGTTGATCCCAAATCACTGGTAGTGTATTATTTGCATATAATATTAGTATTCATATTATTTCAAGTGGAACTCTATTAAGAAACTAAGTTACATTCTTTTTACTATAAATCCCTCCTAAGAAAACATATTACATCTGTATAGGCTACAGGGCTATTTATTCAGCAAATGTGTATATTTTTATTTTATTTTTCAATTTCTAACAAAACAAATATAATAATATTCTTCTTTTTTTTCTAGTTTAAAAAAAATGTATGCAACACTACAAAATCCTACAAGTGAAACGATGGACATTATTAACATGAAACATTTAAATGATTGGCTGAAAAAACGGAAGAAAGCTATTATTTAGGGATAGTTAATGTGTAACTATGGCCAATATCGGCAATGGTATATACAGTGAGGGAAAACTGTATTTGATTCTGTACATCTGCCCACTGACAAATTATCAGTTTATAATGTTTAATAGTGGGTTTATTTTAATAGGGAGAGACAGAATAACAACAAAAATATCCAAAAAAAAAAAAACATTTCAAAATGTTATAAATTGATTTGCATTTTTAATGAGTGAAATAAGTATTTGATCCCCTCAGTCAGCAACATTTCTGGCTCCCAGGTGTCTTCTATACAGGTAACGAGCTGAGATTAGGAGCACTCTTTTAAAGGGAGTGCTTCTAACCTCGGTTTGTTACCTGTATAAAAGACACCTGTCCACAGAAGAAATCAATCCGTTTCCAATCTCTCCACCATGGCCAAGACCAAACAGCTGTCCAAGGATGTCAGGGACATCAGGGCTACAAGACCATCGCCAAGCAGCTTGGTGAGAGGTTGACAACAGTTAGTGTGATTATTTGCAAATGGAAGAAACGCTAAATATCTGCCAATCGCCCTAGATCTGGGGCTCCATGCAAGATCTCACCTCGTGGATTTTCAATGATCATGAGAACAGTTAGAAAACTACACCGGAGAATCTTGCCAATGATTTTTTATCCTGTAAAAAAAAAAGCTACAGTGCCTGTCGCCGAGAATGTGTTTCCAGCACGACAGCATCGCGCTGATTCTCGTGACATGGTGCTAACATCTCCCACTCTCTGGAATAGAAAAAGCACCTTCCAGCAAGCGCGTCGAAGCGACGGGGATCCGACTTGGTTTCCCGTCAATTCTAGCCGCGGTGTTTGGTATGAATCATGAGGGAGAACTCCACGCCAAATTTTAAATAAAAAAAACGGCATAGGTTCCCCCCCAGGGGCATACCAGGCCCTCAGGTCTGGTATGGGTTGTAAGGGGAACCCCCTACGCCAACAAAACGGCGTGGGGGTCCCCCCACAATCCATACCAGACCCGTATCCAAAGCACGCTGCCCGGCCAGTCAGGAAAAAAATGGGGACGAGCAAGCACCCCTCCTCCTGAGCCCTACCAGCTGCATGCCCTCAACATGGGAGGTTGGGTGCTCTGGGGCAGGGGGGGCACTGCTGCCCCCCACCCCAAAGCACCCTGTCCCCATGTTGATAAGGACAGGGCCTCTTCCCGACAACCCTGGCCGTTGGTTGTAGGGGTCTGCGGGCGGGGGGCTTATCAGAATCTGGGAGCCCCCTTTAATAAGGGGGCCCCCAGATACCGGTCCTCCACCCTATGTGAATGAGTATATGGGGTACATCGTACCCCTACCCATTCACCTGGAGGCAAAGTCAATAAAAAAAAAGACACAACACATGGTATTAAAATATTTTATTAGTCAGCTCCGGGGTCTTCTCCACTCTCGGGGGGTCTTCTTCCATCTTCTCCGCTCTCCGCTGTCATCTCGGCGCTCCCCGGTTCTTCTCCCATTCGCTCTCCGGTGCCTTCTTTGTGGCTGGCCACTGCTATCTTCTTTTTAGCTCAATTACTAGCGACGGCGCAGCCCGCTCTTCGTTGCTACCTTCCGCCGTCTTCGTTTCTTCTTTTCTTCAGATGTTGACACGACGCTTCCTCCTGCTGTAATGCTGGGTACGCGGTTCACACCGATTTTATATAGGCCTCCTACGACGTCAAAGTCCCATCATGCTCTGGGTACCCACGTACAATGCTGATGTCCAAGGGTGACTACGTTTCTCTTCCATAGATAGAGTGGCACTTCTTAGACACAAACTGATACCTGTTAATTTGATGGGTGTTTTAGAAATGTCACCAAGCATCCATGGCAGGATAGGGTAGCCCACGGGTGCCCAACTTTTTGAAGAGCGAGGGCCACTTAAGCAACTTGGTAACCAGTCGCGGGCCACAATAAACAGAGCAGGCAGGTGACAGGTCACAGCTATTCTATAGGCCCTCCGAGCCGTTTAGTCCAGATGGAAGGGGACAAATTCTGCGGATTGGAGGTAGGCAGGCGTAAGCCGACAAGAGTCTGTTTACATCCAACGTTCTATAGAGGTGAATTGAGGATTCGATTGGTTCAGGCTGATTATGTGAAAAGGGCCTAAGACTGCTTTCACACTGATGTGTTGCAGTCTGCCCACGCTGCGGGTGCAGCGTACTGCACCTGTGTCTATCCTGTGGGTTAGCTAAACTTTGCCATAGACTCCTCCTGGCAAAAGCTAGCACAGTACAGGAAGCATTGGCTTATGGGGATCTGCTCTGCAGCCGCTTTCGTCCTCTACCACCAGCTTCATTCACAACACTAATGCTGTGGTATGGATGGTTGGCAACCTGTGATCTGGTTTGCCAACCCCCCATTCCAGAGAAGGAGGTCACGGGCCACATCAGAGGGCTCCGTGGGCCACTGGTTGGCCACCCCTGGGATAGACCTTGTCTAAGATGTTTAACTCAAATATTTTAGTATGTCTCTTGTGCAATCAAGCTTATTTACCATCTTACATAGTGCTGCTAAAATTACTATGTGTAACGTAGAAGTGAGTATATGCCATATAACACAGTGGGGTTGATTTACTAAGGGTCCATGCACATTGGCTTAAAAATCACTGCTACTACGGGAGTTTTGTGTCCTGCCTGTAGACGCAGCTCAATGTTACCCTATGTGTCCTTGCAAATTAGAATGATTACAGGCATATTTTGAGCTCAACACTTGGAGGCAGTAAAAAAAAAACATTCTGGTTTGTGTTTCTTTAAACTTTGTACAAAAAAATGCTCTATATGAGTGTTTTTTCTGCCAAGGTTACTGGAGTTTTTTTAAACCCAGTGTGCATGGAGCCTAAAACTGGAGAGTGCAAAATCTAGTGCTGCTCTGCATAAAAAACATTTTTTTTTTGGCAAAGCTTAATTGAACAATCTGAAGTTAGAAGCTGATTGACTATCATGCACAGCTGTACCACATGTCCCACTCTCCAGATTTAGTAAATCAACCCCAGTGTCTATTTTTCTAAATTTCCTTTAGATATGTGGAGTAAATGTTATGCCTTCTGGTTAAAGGTATATAAAGCATGTTCAAAATAGTTTGCTTTCACTTTTCAATTTAGCAGGAATCACTTTTTCCATATTTATGTAGTTCCAATTCACATGTATTAAACAGTAACAAGTATATTTATGCTAGATGGGAGAATAGTTTAAACATCTCCTTCGTGTCCCCATGTAGAAAATACGTCCTCCCTTCCTGTTCTTGGCAGACATCAATAAAAACCTGGCACAGGTTCTAAACTGTCCCTGTTCTTTCCAAAAATATACTAGTATATAACTTTAAAACATTTTTAGAAAAAGTTGTAGGAGTATTAATGGGTATGCTTGAGTACCAAATGGTATTTTCTAACTTGTAAAAGTGTTACGTGCTTTAAGTTAGAATAATTTATTTCATAATTACTCCTAATACAATTCTGTTTCAGCCCTCAAAACCTTCACAATCACTTTATTGTAAGGTCATTTGCTTACATCTTCCTTTATGTTGTATCACAGTGCTATCCTGGCTCTTCTTTCTATAGATATACAGTACCATTTGCAAGTCTGGTGTAAAGAATGAACTTGTATTATGTTTACAATTGGAATGAAAAGTATATTTAATTGTTACCCATTAGAGTTGCTATTGCCACATTAGTGGAAAGTCAGGACTGAGAGGGGGATATTGGGGACATCAGACATTACATAACAAGCTCATAACAAGCTGTCCATAATAATTTCATAATTATTTTCTTGTCAATACAAGTATGAATGACAACATGCAGTGGGTGATCCTGGCGCAGATGTTTTACACATTTCACTTGTGCATGTGCAAATAATTATTTTTTTTTATTTTTTTTTGGTACTTCAAAACTTTTGTCTTTTAATTAACCTTTTAATGCAACATCTGCTTTGGGTCTTGCATTGTTTTAGTAACTGAAATTTTTGTGCAAACCGTGATGGAGCTTAAAGTGAAGAGAATAAAAATACAATTAAAGACAAACTATTGAAATTCCAAAAAGGGCAAAGTAAGAACATGGTAGAGGTAGAAAAAAGTACATTCTTCAGATTCATAGGGGTTCATTTAATAAATCTGGAGAGTGCAAAATCTGGTGCAGCTCTGCATAGAAAACGTTTTTGTTTTTGTCAAAACTGAAGTTAGAAGCTGGCTACCGTGCACAGCTGCAATAGATTTTGCAGTTTTAGTGAATCAACACCATAGTGTTTATATATGTAACTTTATTCTTCAAACAAGGATATGCATTTATGATATTAAATTGTATTTCTAGTCTCTGGATTTCAGCATCAAGAAAGAAAAAGAAACTGCACTGCATCAAGTGAAAGCAACACAGGACAATGGACAAGAGCCACTGCGGAAAGAACAGCATGGTGCGTACACCCTGTGATGGCAGGTCACACCATTCACCTACATGGACTTCACTAGAGGGGTGTAATAATATAGCAGACCCCATACTGTGTTTTAAACCATTTCTTAACTTTTGTACATAAAATATTTCCTGACTGTACTATGTAGTATTGTGTATTCCACTAAATAAAATGAAATGCACAATTAAAATGCAAAGTGTGAATTTCCAAGAGAAGCTGGGACCCATAAATCCTTTATATCTCCTGTACATAAAGGATTGGTGCACAGAAAAATACATCCTATGCATTATGGGAAAAAGCTACTGGTAGTATTTACAGCTAAAATTACCTATACAGAAATTAAGATATTTGACATGTATACTGCCACTGGAGGCAGAAAATTACAGGTACTTCAATGGGATTACAGAATGTTCAAATATCAGGAAACATCACTACCTGTTATGCCACCCAATTGTAAACCTTTCCTAATAATCTTCGGAAATAATTGCACAATTTACACAAACATAGACCAGGTGCACGTCTATGTTTATCAGCCCTTGAGGTAGATTATTGGGGGGGGGGGGTGCTGAATTTGCTGGTTAAAGTGCAGGAAATAGCCAGTCTGGCCAAGGAGCTTTGTTAGACTTCTCAATTAGGTGCGTACAGGCTCCTTTACTGCAAATCTTTCTCAAGTTAGCCTACGAAGGGGTGTCTAACAAAGGTCCAAACCACCACGTTTTAGCACCACACCTTCTTTTTTTTTTTTTTTTTTTTTTTTCTTTATCCTTACTATTTGTGCCTTTTGCTTTCATATAGCAGTGCTCATGAGTAGAATGTTTTGCCCATTGTGGCCAGTCTTATGATTGTTGTTCTAGTATAGTTAAGGTAATGGAAATCACAACCTGAATGCAAAGTATAGCTGTTGTCTCCCCAAGAACTTTATTTGCTACTTTCATTTGATATAAATGTTTATTACATAGGTTCTTTTAGCAATGGCATAAATATAGCCGTAGTAACGCACTCTGCTGCTTTGGGGCCTTGAGTTGAGAGGAGACTTTGTTGGGGAGGCTTGTTGAGGCAAATCAAACTGTGAAGTCTGCAGTCAAGAAGAGATTACATTAGACTCACAGGAGGAATAATCAGAATCCCTGGTTTTGTCCATTTTATTTAGCTGTCTTAGCAGTGTAAACATCTTGCATTCAGAACTTCTGCTACAGCCTAGCCACTTAAAAATTATTCTGAGGTTTGTAGTTATGCAAAATAAAGACGGAGGTTAAAGAGGGAGCACTGAAAATTAAGTAACAATAAAAAATATCCCAATGGTTATAACTATTGATATTACAACATATGTTTTCTTTTTTTTTCTGACTAATAGATCACCTATTTCATTTTGCTTTCATTAAATGTCCTTTAAAGCTTAGATTTTACACAAGTCCCTGAGATCTTAGAACTTATATGCTAAAAAAGACTGGAGAGCTAATGAGTTTAGAGTACCGTAGTTTGCTAAAAATGTAAGTTTTAAAAGTTAATTGCCTGTACTGCTACCACAGCACCGAGCCCTACTAGAGTACTGGTTATGCTGACTGTTTCACTCGCCTGTCCTTGATTAAGGCATAGTTTATGTTAAAGGATAACTAAACCCAAGAACAAAAATGTAAGACATTGCATATTCTCGGCTCTTAGGTGTTGTGTCTCCATGTGTTTTCATATTTTTAGGCTAAAAAACTTTTTTTTAGCAAGTACAGAAAATACTTGTTGATCTTGCCAGAAATGGTATCCCTATCACTTCCTTTGAAATGAGTGGAATGCAGTGCCCTTTTCCTTCCTGTGAGTTGAACTTGAAACAATATTATCTCTCTTCTGTAAACTACTGTAGTTATGTCTTCATCCTCCATAAAATGGAGAAAAACAAAGACAGACATGTCGGAACTCCAGTCTGTGTAACAACAATGGCTTCCTCCATAGATACAGCAGAGGAGTAAGTGTAGCCACCCAGGTACAGGAAATGTGTTATTTGCAGGTTATCAGTTGAAAATAAAGGGGGAAAAAACAATAAAAATAATGCAGCCACCTCACCTAATTTCTGGTAAGCTGCAATATAATATGTTTTTGTGTTGGGTTTAGATATGCTTTTAGACCAGTGACAGTATTTTCACAGTTGACACTGCCAGTTGCCAGAGAGAAAGAAGGGGGACCATAAAAAAATCTGAGGGTTCTATGATCTGTAGTTACCCTGCTGACTTTTACTTTATGGTTTCAAATGTTCGCCTTACATGGGCTGCCATTGACCAATTCGCCTTTTTTTCCCCTCGTTCTTGAATGTGCATCTTTATTTATTTGTTTGCACATTTTGCGTGTGTAAAATGTTTTAATTATGACATCATTGAAGTGCCAAAAAGTTTAATAAATCAGGCAGTGATTGGTTGACCTAATCTCTGGCAGCTTCTGGTAATGAAGTACAGACAATAGAAGACTTTTTATTTAATTGACTGAATCTTAGAGTACTTTACTTGACATAAAATCAACATTTTCATTTGTACATGTATTTTTCTATACATTCATGTAAGACTGTAGCTGGCTATACTGAAAAATTGAATAAATGTGATATCAAGGCAACGCATTCAATTTGTTTACCCATCTTGGTATAGTTTGATTAATATAATTATCATAATCAAGTGGTATGAGTTGGAGAGTTTTATGCACAGTTCATGTGCTACGTGATGAATCTTGATCTTGAACAATTTGGCAAAATGTTTTGTTTAGTTAGCAGACCTAAGTCCTTGGTAAGAGCTGTTATTAGTAAGTTGGCTCTCAAATGTTGGTTCTATAATGCTTTGCTTACTGATGCATAGAAATGCAGAAAGAAGCGCCAGTCCAAAAATGGTTGAAATCCAAGATATTTTTAATTGTAAATAAGTCCTATAGGAGAAATAAACAATTTTAGGGTTGGGGTTTTGTTGGTACTGTATATATCCACAAAATTATTAAAATCAATAACTTTTTTTTATTGCTTTCTATCAATAAAATTCTGTAAGCACATAAAAATATGAAGCACCGCTTTACATTAAATCCATATTTGCTTTATCCCATGCTGCAACATTGGTAATAAAAAAGTCAACAATTCCAACCACAAATTTTACTTGGAGAATTCAATTATTAAAAGCTTTATTGATTTTAATGATCTGTATATATATGCAGGAAAGTCCCACACATAAAATAGTTTGTTTGGTCTAAGTCTATATTGAGGAGTGATGGTACTTCTCAAAATATGCTTGGAACACTTCCATGCATGCTTCACTTTTTTGTCAACATAAAAAACAGCCAAATTGTTACGTGACAGTTTGAGTAGAAATGGACTGGATATTTTAATATTTTTTGCTACTCATTAGAATTATCTTGGCCTTCATCTGTTTTGCTTTGGCACTCATTTCTGTATTTTTATGGTTTAAGCAGATGTTGGATGCCCATTGAAGGGAGTCTGGCTTTGTGGGAGCCACCTTGCCAGAACTATTGGAGGTGTTTGAAGTCTTCCCACATTGGACTGAACAAACACTCCCATCTCTTCCTTAAACATGTTGTTCTGGAGTCTCTTCCTAATGCACACTGTTTTTAAGGGTCTGGTGTTGTCAAGTAGAGTTTGGAATGGTAAGATATAACAACCATTTTGGAATTCAATCTGTAACGGCACCCCAAATGGGAAAGGGGTTAACGCCATTTAGGATATTCCATTCCCGAACACAAGGCAGCTACCGACACCCCACAGTCAGGCAAACGAGACCCATAAGAATAATTCCCCCCAGTAATAAGACACACTGGTTCAAAACAGGGAATCCCTTTAATGAGAAATACAGGCTATTATATACAATTTAGGATACCACAGGAGATATGGCCCGGATCCACCCACAACGTCACATAATGGTTACCTAACAAGCCCCCTCTATACACATTATCCTCAATACATCTCTTAGCAGACACACTGACTCCAGGGCCTGACCTAATTTACATGAGCTAATTAACTACAGCTGATGACTTAGACATCTGGGGCCAGATTCACAGAGAATTAGATTATCGTAGCGTTTCCGAAATACACTACGCCGCCGTATTTTACCTGGCTCTACGTGGAATCCAGGTAGATTTTGTCCTGTAAACGACAGCGGCGTAGTGTATTTCTCCCGGCGCAATCCATCTACGCGAGTAGGGGGCGTGAAGCATTTAAAATAGGAGCGTTCCCGCGGCGATCGAATTGCGCATGCTCCGTTCCCAAATTTCCCGCCGTGCATTGCGCGAAATCACGTTGTTACGTCGTAGTAGCGTCGTTTACGTACATTCCTATTCCCGAACGAGTTACGTTAAAAAATAAAAATAAAATTAAATTCGACGCGGGAACGACGGCCATACTTAACATGGGTTACGCACTGTAAGACCATCAAAAAGCTGCTCTAACATTACGTAGCCAAAAAATGACGTAGGCGATTGCGAAGGACACTTGTACCTTCATGGATCGCCATAAAAACTCATTTGCATACCCCGACGGTGAAAACGACACGGACTCCACCCAGCGGCCGCAAAAATATCGCAACGTCGATCCGAAGGCTTACGAAGACGTAAGCCTCTTGGATCGAAGCCGCCGTATCATGGTTTGAGGATTCAAACTAGTGATACGGCGCGCGAAATTTGAAATTACGCGTAATCGCTCTCTGAATCTGGGCCCTGATCTTTAGGCTTCCCAGTCTGGTTGTCTGTTAACTTACAATACACATTATCATCAATACACCTTCACACAATTGCAAGGTCAATTAGCCCAATCTACAAAGAGAAGATCTTTAGTAGTTAGTCTGGATTCAATTTACATTACACAGGTAGCTGGAGGTGATTACATTAACATATTTAAATTAACCTGTTGAGTTGAGAATCATCAAACAGTAATTAGTTATTTAAAGATGTCCTGGCATATATTGTGGATAATCATTACTGCCCAATCTCAGGTAGTCCAAGATATAATTTCTCAGTCATCCTATGCCCCTAGTGGATATAGGATGATTTTAGACATAAGAGGTGTCGGGGAAGCTGAAACAAGGCTATCTTATACTTTTCAAGAGCTTCTGTGTTCCACAGGCCCTCCCGTTACA
The DNA here is from genome assembly GCA_029574335.1 of Rana kukunoris. NCBI lineage: Eukaryota > Metazoa > Chordata > Amphibia > Anura > Ranidae > Rana > Rana kukunoris. The sequence continues at coordinate 635,470,515 of CM056049.1, read as the reverse complement.
CAATCCAATGGCTTATTAAATATATCTGTGTTGATTTAATCCAATGGTGCCAGGTGTTACATTTCTGGGAGCCTAAAGCTGGCCATAGAACCATCTGTGGGCAGGCTAAATTTACTCAAGTTCATCCATCTATTGAATTGGAAACAACCAGCATGTCTGATTTTCAGCATGTGATTATTGGCACTGTGTTGATGGGGGAATCAAGCGTTTTCTTAAGTTTTGTCAACCGTTTTATCCACCATTGCAAAATCTCCCGTATAAAACCTGAATAAGGTGACTGATCTATTTAGTATGGATTGGGTAAGATCGTAAGAGCATCAATGACAAGTACTCTAACTCTTAACCAAATATCAGTGTGCTGATATCAGTCCAGTAACAAACATGTTCTGATTGGTTACTATGAGTTACTGCAAGTGCAGCTACTGGTATTACTTTTTTTTTCATGTGGTCTGTGTTCCTATTGTGGTAATTCACCCCCTCACTTTGTACTGGTGACCATTGTCACAGGGTCAGAAAGTCAGAGGGGATATCCTTAATTCTGAGTTTTTATACCAGAACAAGAGATAAGGGTAAAATCTTATAATGGGGACACATTATACTGGTAACAGCTGCCTAAATCTGGCCAAACACGGAGCTAGTTTTGCTTGATTCCCCCACCAACACAGACAGTGTTGATACGGGAAACCCTCCTGCCATATCATTGTCTTCTCTATAACAGCCACTAACAATAATCGCAAGAGAATCTGGCATGCTGATTGTACCCAAGATGATTGATTGATCAACTTGGTACATTCAGCCTGCCCATTAACAGTTCAAATCTTGGCCAGTTCAGCATTCAAACCATGTATCACCAGCCTAAGAGTGGCATTTCCCTCACTTTGAGACATTTCCTCCCACTTCCTATTATGTCTACAGGACAGAAAGTAACAGAAAATCTCCCTAACAATGCAAAACGGCAAAAAATAAGCTGACCATAGATTTTTGTTCTTCCATACTGGGTCCAAAAGAAAAAAGTTTTGACTTCACGTACACTTCAAATTTTTTCAGTGACGAGAAAATTAGAAGGAGCAAGATGTAAATTTTTCTCATACGATTGAAATTTCAACATTAATTGTGATGTTTGCTTGAAAAATTTGTCATTTTAATCTTAGTAAATGTCATCTGTGTTTAAGTGGGGTTCAGAATAATAGCAGGGACTAATAGCCTCCTGAGCAAACAACTTTAATTACTGACACAGATCAAAGGGAACCCACTTTTAAAGCTGACCTAAAGGCAGATTTAAAAGATGCAAACTAATGCAGCTCTGTAATCATGATTGATTACATCAATACATTTATTTTTTAATGCAAGCAGTGTAGGTACCTGAATTGGACCTGACCTGGTATCAACCTATTGCAGTCTTCGTAGAGCAGGGCTGGAGTGTGAAAGGAAGCAGCACTATAAGGAGCCAAACCGTTCATGTGCTAATAGATGATGAATGCTAATTGGAGGAGAAATCGGAATGACAGAGAGATGAGCTACTCACTGTGCTGCTTTTCCTTTCACTGTCCAGTAACAGACCTGGGTGGGTCCAGGACAACATGAGGCCCAGAGGAGGTGGTTGAATGATGTTTGCCATCAGCCTGAGAACGTCTAGTGGCAGGGAAAAAAATGTGGGTAAATATCTGAGATGAAGGTGAATGTTGCAGCTTTTATCATTTTATGTTAGTAGGCTGTTTATTTTTATCTTGTTTTTTTTTTGCCTGGAGTTCTGCTTTGTTTGTTTTATAAATACGTTTCTCAAAGTCCATTTCCATCTCTAAGACATGTACTCTTGTTTCTTAAGGGATGCAATAATCACTATTTTGTTGGGTTTCACATTGTGCATCATGCTTCATGTTTTCTTGGGCAGTGGCCTGTTGTTGCTAAAATACAATTTTTTTTTTTTTTTACCCTAAAGTGGAAGTAAAGCTAAAATATTGTATTGGTTATGGATAGAATGGGAAGGGTTTTGCTGTCCTGGTCTCCTTTTTCTTACTGACATTTTACCAAGTGGAAGCTCTCCCACAGCAACACAGACAGAAATAAAAATTCCCATAGAGACACTCCTTAACATTGTGGACAGCCTTCCCAGAAGAGTTAAAGCTGTTATAGCTGCAAAGGGTTGGCCAACTCAATATTGAACCCAACGGACTGAGACTGGGATGCCATTAATTTCATATGCGTGTAAAAGCAGGCATCCCAATACTTTTGGTAATATAGTGTATTTATTTCATAGCTGTTGTAAGTTTTTCTGAATTTTGCACTTCAGAATTTCTCCAAAGTATCCAGTTAAGCATTCCTATTAGGATGTGGACTGCCTGCCATTGTTCTTGGTACTTTGTTAGGCCAGGTAATACTGTTGAGGTTTATGGCACAGTGAAATCTCTTGCATCACAGTACTGGTCACACAGGAAATCTTGGGTGTTCAACTGTGTCGAGTTTCACTTTACAGATTCACTAGAGCCATACAAGTTACAGGAGCCCCTGTAAAGTGATGAACTTGTGTATTGGTTTAAAAAAATCTTGGCTTCTTTACAGGATTAGTTGTTTGCTGTTAATACATGTTAATTTCACTGTACACTATAACAAATCAGTACTTCAACACAGTGGCAGCTGGTGATGCTTTTTTTTTGGGGGGGGGGCAGCGTGGCAGATAAACAAACCCCCCCCCTCCTCTGCCAGGTCCGCACTTACCCAATCCCGGTCTTGGGGGGCTTCCTCAACTTCTCCTCCCAGCCTATCAGGTATTAAGGACGGATTCTTGTTCTGACTGGCTGGTGGGAGAAGCAGGAAGACAATAGCAAATGTTGATTCGCTAATGTCACAAGTGGTTGGGCTGGGACGAAGTGCTCTGTGACCCGTACTTAAAAGAAAACTTGTAGAAATGCGTGTGTCATCCGCCTGCAATGGAGATTAGGGGGGCTGCTCCCCCTTATGGACTGGCCTCTGCTGCTTCAGCATATTGCACTGTACTTCATTATTTTTTGTTGTCTTAGTAAATGCTTGCATAAGTAATCATCCAGTGCTTACCTGAACCAGGCATTTTTAATAACTTTAGGACTGATAAATGGTTATGAATGATGAGAAATTTGCTGACCCCTAGGAATTTCTTTTAAACAGTAGTTAAAATTTGATCTGATTATTTTCCATGTAATATTAACCTATTCAAATTCAGTGTTTTACCATATGAAGCGCATGGTACTTTACATTGCTATATCTTTACTTAACAAATGGTTTAAGCATTCAAGATCATTGATAAAATATGTGTAATATGTTGTTGTTTTAAAATCTGCAGCTTTCATTAAAATACCTTGTGATCCTGCCATGAAGGTACTTGTGCAGGCATTTCTTGTTGTTGGGTGACAACCCTCTGTCCCTGTCTCCCAGCTATTCTACGTTGTCACTCTGTCTCACTATCTACCAGTGGAGACTACAAGCAGCCATGATGACACATATTGTACAGGTGTGGTTCACACGGTCATTAAATTCAGACGGCTCAGGCATGAGTTTGAGCTGCATTTATTGTTTTAAAAAAACATGAAATCTTCATATGGTTGCCTTCACAGCAGTACAATATACTTTCATGAAAAGAGGCTACAAAGAACGTTAGTGGAAGGATTAATGGTTAAAAGGCTGGCAAGGGCTACAAAAGGATTTCTACAGGCACAAACCAAACATCGATTAACAGTGATTCACATTGATTACAAATTAAAGAAATTCAACTTCTTTCTATTATACATTTAAAAGAGATCTGTCCAAGAATATGTTGTCCAATCCTCAAGGTGGGAAAACTCTAGATGAAGTGCTAGAGCATTGGACAATATTTGTGCTCATCACACATATTTTGCTTAAGATCCCATGGATGTTCATTAGAACTAGTGGAACAGTGCTCTGTGTGACCAAAGTGTATATTTTTGGCGTATTTATAGTTTGATTTGCATACTACAAAACAATACTAACAGCAAAAACCTAATCTAAACTGTGAAGAATGGCGAAGGAATTCTTTTTAGGGGCTGCTTGGCTGTCTCATGCCACTTAAGTCAAAGTTCTATTACTAAGTTGGAACAGCAGAACATCGGCAAAATAAAATTTAGAACATTAAAATTATGCAAAAAATATGGTAAATTAACAGCAGTGTAGCTCTACCTATAGACAGACCCTCCTGTTTTAGAATGGCTTAATCATGAATCTGAAACAGATTTTCTTTTATTTATTTTTCTTTAGAAGTCAGATTTTTTTAAAAGGGCATCAGGTACAGTTTTTTTGGCAGACCCTGTATGTCTCTTCCTCCATAAAACCCCTTTCCTTGACTATCTTCTTTGTTTTCAATTGTGCACCCACTGTAGCCCGAATTTCAGATTCCAGTATAAAGGCCAGGTTCAGGGAGGAAGGAACTTTCATGAAAATATGCAGGAGTTACACCATCCTTAGCTGGGCCTTTGAGAAAAAAAGATTGGAAGATTATAGGCGTGACAGTGATGGAGTGAAAAAAGGGGTCACAGACCTGTCATCACAAAAGTATGACACTTTGGGAACTACTGTAATTATGCCAAGATATACAAGTATGCTATGCCAAGAGCCCTGGGGACCAACAGTGGCAAAGTTCCACTTTGAAGCTGAACTCCAGCCTTACCTTCTATCTTGCTCATTTGTACAGCCCACTGATTGATATAGGACTGAAGAGAGGAGTACTGGGGAAGGGAGCTGTGATTTAAGGAAGCCATGTACAGCACCCTACCCTCCCACCAGTCATTATGTACCTGCAATATACGGAGAGGTGCAGAGACCCAGTGTGGAAATCACTGGGTTTAAAATGGGCTGTGTAATGAGAACAAAATTGGTTTTATTTTAGAATTTCATTAGTATGTTGTTAGAGGAAGGAACGCACCAGGGAAATAAAAATAAAAAAGGATTCTATTTCAGCTTTAACAGATCTGCACAGATGTAGCAAGACATTTGATTAAGGTTTTGCTTACAAAGTGTAAGGGTTCCCATTTGTTTTCCTTCACTGTTTAAACCATTTGTATAATAAAGATATGGCAATGTAAAATTTTGTGTGTGTTGTATTTATTATTATGGTTTAGCTGAATGGAGTTGTAAAGGCAAAAGGTTTTTTATCGAAATACATTCTATGCATTAAGATAAAAAAAACTTGTGTGTAGCAGCCACCCCAGCACCCCCTAATTACTTACCTGAGCCCCATCTCTCTCCAGCGATGTCCACGACTGTCTTAGCCATCCAGGAACCCTCCCCCTGATTGGCTGAGAAACAGCAGCGGCACCATTGGCTCCCATGTCTGTCAATCAAAGTCAGTCAGCCAATCAGGGGAGAGAGGGGGTGGGACCCGGTCGGGGCATACGTGTCTGAATGGACACACAGAGTTGTGACTCGGCTTGGGTGCCCCCATAGGAAGCTGCTGACTGTGTGGGCACTCGATAGGGAGGGGCCAAGAGCAGCAAAGAGGGACCCGAGAAGAGGAGAATCTGAGCTGCTCTGTACAAAACCACTGCACAGAGGAGGTAAGTATAACATGTTTATTTAAAAAAAAAAATCAGATCAAAATTCATTTATGCAGAGTTTTCCTAAAAATGCACAAACCTTTATTCACAACCGTATATAAAATGTTAAAGTGAATGTATTGACCACCGAACCTATCAGGTAGAATTGAAGATGTTCAAAAATAGGATTTAAAATATCATAAAAAAGCAGGCCTGAACCAGAAAATACATTTCCAAGTTGTACATTAACGGATATCATTTCTTTAATCTTTACACTGGGTTATATGCAGTTACCTTTTAGATGATTGAACACTGACAAAAAAAGTGTACCCTCTCTACCGATCTCTTGCTCTCGTTCTCTTCCCCCAATAGCTCTCATTCTCTCCCCCAATAGCTCTCGTTCTCTCCCCCTCTAGCTTTCGTTCTCTCCCCCTCTAGCTTTCGTTCTCTCCCCCCTCTAGCTATCGTTCTCTCCCCCCTCTAGCTTTCGTTCTCTCCCCCCTCTAGCTTTCGTTCTCTCCCCCTCTAGCTGTTCTTCTCTCCCCCTCTAGCTTTCGTTCTCTTACCCCTGTAGCTGTTGTTCTCTCCCCCCTGTAGCTTTCGTTCTCTCCCCCCTCTAGCTTTCATTCTCTCCCCCCTCTAGCTTTCGTTCTCTCCCCCCTCTAGCTTTAGTTCTCTCCCCCCTCTAGCTTTCGTTCTCTCCCCCCTCTAGCTTTCGTTCTTTCCCCCCTCTAGCTTTCGTTCTCTCCCCCCTCTAGCTTTCGTTTTCTCCCCCCTCTAGCTTTCGTTCTCCCCCCCTCTAGCTTTCGTTCTCCCCCCCTCTCTAGCTTTCGTTCTCCCCCCCTCTAGCTTTCGTTCTCCCCCCCCCCTCTAGCTTTCGTTCTCCCCCCTCTAGATTTCTTCTCTCCCCCCTCTAGCTTTCGTTCTCTCCTCCCTCTAGCTTTAGTTCTCTCCTCCCTCTAGCTTTCGTTCTCTCCCCCCTCTAGCTTTCGTTCTCTCCCCCCTCTAGCTTTCGTTCTCTCCCCCCTCTAGCTTTCGTTCTCTCCCCCCTCTAGCTTTCGTTCTCTCCCCCCTCTAGCTTTCGTTCTCTCCCCCCTCTAGCTTTCGTTCTCTCCCCCCTCTAGCTTTCATTCTCCCCCCCTCTAGCTTTCGTTCTTTCCCCCCTCTAGCTTTCGTTCTCTCCCCCCTCTAGCTTTCGTTTTCTCCCCCCTCTAGCTTTCGTTCTCCCCCCCTCTAGCTTTCGTTCTCCCCCCCTCTCTAGCTTTCGTTCTCCCCCCCTCTAGCTTTCGTTCTCCCCCCCCCCTCTAGCTTTCGTTCTCCCCCCTCTAGATTTCTTCTCTCCCCCCTCTAGCTTTCGTTCTCTCCTCCCTCTAGCTTTAGTTCTCTCCTCCCTCTAGCTTTCGTTCTCTCCCCCCTCTAGCTTTCTTCTCTCCCCCCTCTAGCTTTCGTTCTCTCCCCCCTCTAGCTTTCGTTCTCTCCCCCCTCTAGCTTTCGTTCTCTCCCCCCTCTAGCTTTCGTTCTCTCCCCCCTCTAGCTTTCGTTCTCTCCCCCCCTCTAGCTTTCATTCTCCCCCCCTCTAGCTTTCGTTCTCCCCCCCCCTCTAGCTTTCGTTCTCCCCCCCTCTAGATTTCTTCTCTCCCCCCTCTAGCTTTCGTTCTCTCCTCCCTCTAGCTTTCGTTCTCTCCCCCCTCTAGCTTTCGTTCTCTCCCCCCTCTAGCTTTCGTTCTCTCCCCCCTCTAGCTTTTGTTCTCTCCCCCCTCTAGCTTTCGTTCTCTCCCCCCTCTAGCTTTCGTTCTCTCCCCCCTCTAGCTTTCGTTCTCTCCCCCCTCTAGCTTTCGTTCTCTCCCCCCTCTAGCTTTCGTTCTCTCCCCCCTCTAGCTTTCGTTCTCTCCCCCCTCTAGCTTTCGTTCTCTCCCCCCTGTAGCTTTCGTTCTCTTCCCCCTCTAGCTTTCGTTCTCTTCCCCCTCTAGCTTTCGTTCTCTCCCCCCTCTAGCTTTCGTTCTCTCCCCCCTCTAGCTTTCGTTCTCTCCCCCCTCTAGCTTTCGTTCTCTCCCCCCTCTAGCTTTCGTTCTCTCCCCCCTCTAGCTTTCGTTCTCTCCCCCCTCTAGCTTTCGTTCCCCCCCCCCCTCTAGCTTTCGTTCCCCCCCCCTCTAGCTTTCGTTCTTTACCCCCTCTAGATTTTCTTCTCTCCCCCCTCTAGCTTTCGTTCTCTCCCCCCTTTAGCTTTCGTTCTCTCCCCCCTCTAGCTCTCTTTTTTTTCCCCCCCTCTCGCTCTCTCCCCCTCTTGCGCTCTCTCGCTCTCTCCCCCTCTTGCGCTCTCTCGCTCTCTCCCCCTCTTGCGCTCTCTCGCTCTCTCCCCCTCTTACGCTCTCTCCCCCTCTTACGCTCTCTCCCCCTCTTACGCTCTCTCGCTCTCTCTCTCCCTCTCTGCCCCTCTCCTGAAATGTTTTGCCTAAGAGTATCCAACAGGAATATTTCCTATGTAAGTGGGTGCTTCCTGTGGTAAATTCTGTTATATTATGCCTTAGTAAGACCCCGACAGACCCTGTGTTTGAAGCTCTGGTAGATACGAGTTTAGAGTACCTCCTTGACAGCTCCCTGTTTCTTGGCAGGCCCTGTCAATCAGCAGTTTGTGCATATGCTAGTCTTTTAGATCATTGCTGTCTGAATTAAGTTAATGAAATAGAAATTCTGGTTCTATCATTTGGGTGCGTCTGTTCAGTCAACTAAATCTTTTACCTAATACTTTATTCTACTGTTTTGGCCAAATCTTCAGGGTGAAGCTTCTTTCTAACCACATGTGCAGGATTTTCTGGTTTAAATGCTGGTCAGCAGTGCTACCATGCAAGAAAAGCCTTGAACAATTACCCTTTGAAGGCAAAAGCCTGTTTGGACCCAATTGACAAGTACATCAAGGAAAACGTGGTCTACTGTTCCTACCAGTAGGTCTTCTACTCCTCAGATTAGGAAGGTTTATTTTTGTTTCGTTGGCTTCCACTGCCAAATCCTAAACATGAACCTACTTTGGTAAGAAGACATGGCCCTCCAAGCCAGGCAAGTCTGGTTCCAAAACTTCTTCACAGTGATGAGGCCCTCTGTCTGTGACTTCTGGACCCAGGGGCTAGTAACTGGAGTCTCTAATTGTCGCCATTACTAGTATACAATTTTTTAAAAATTCCATGGTTTGTAGACATAACTTTTGCACAAACCAATCAATAGACACTTATTGGGAATTGTTTTCCAAAAATATGTAGCAGAATACATATTGGCCTAAATTGATCAAGAACTTCAATTGTTTTTATTGGATATGTTTTTTTTAGCAGAAAGTAAAAAAAATATTAGGTTTTGTTTTAAAATTGTTGGTCTTTTTTTGTTTATAGCGCTAAAAAAACTTGCAGTGGTGATCAAATACCACCAAAGGAAAGCTCTATTTGTGGAAAAAAATTGACATTTTGTTTAGTTACAGTGTTGCATGACCATAATTGTCAGTTAACTGCTTGCTGACCAGCCGCCGGCGGCAGGTCGGCTCTGCTGGGCGAGAGCACGTAGCTATACGTCATCTCGCCGAGCAGCCAATAGGGGCGCACTCACTCCTGACACCCGCGATCGCTCGTTACAGAGTGAGAACCGGGAGTTCCCGATCCTGTCGGGGGAGAAATGCCTGACCGTCTGTTCATACAATGTATAAACAGCGATCAGTAATTTCCCCTAGTGAGTCCACACCCCCTATAGTTAGAACACACCCAGGGAACATACTTAACCCCTTCCCCGCCCCCTAGAGTTAACCCCTTCCCTGCCAGTGGCATTTTTATAGTAATCAATGCATTTTTATAGCACCGATCGCTATAAAAATGCCAATGGTCACAAAAATTTGTCTAAAGTGTAGAAGAATACGTATCGGCCTAAATTGAGGGGGGAAAAAAACGTTTTTTTATATATTTTTGGGGGATATTTATTATGGTAAAAAGTATAATTTTTTTTCAAAATTGTCGCTCTATTTTTGTTTATAGCGCAAAAACTAAAAACCACAGAGGTGATCAAATACCACCAAAAGAAAGCTCTATTTGTGGGGAAAAAAATACACCAATTTTGTTTGGAAGCCACGTCGCAAGACCGCGCAACTGTCAGTTAAAGCGACGCAGTGCCGAATCGCAAAATGTGCTCTGGTCTTTGACCAGCAATATGGTCTGGGGCTTAAGTGGTTAAAGTAACGCAATGCCGCATCACAAAAAAATTTCCTTCCGGAGCTAAAGTGGCGAAAGCCTATTTTATGATTGTGTCCCTATTAGGGTGATAATAGCCATCACTTAATAAAGCAGGACCATACATGGTTGAAAAGATTTCTATTGCAGGAAGTACCCAATTACTTGATGAAAAATCTAACCCAAACGGGAGCAAATGCTTTACATGGCAAACTCACTAATTGTGATATCAGAACCCATAAAATACAGTTTGCCCTTGCATTTTGTTTATCTGTGGATTTGGCTAACATAGGAATATTATATTGGTTTTAAAAGTGTTTCTGGAGTGATGTCCAGGCACTAAACACATCCATGCATATCATGTGCTTTGAAAGTGGATTTTAAAAAGTAACACTTAAAAACAAAGGACAAGGAAGTCCTGCACTTCAACGTTTCTTCTTAAAACCATGAGAAAATGGAAAAGCAAATTATTCATATAAGGACTAAATAAAATATTTAATATTTGACCTGTGTACACTGCCACTGCTGACTTCTCTATCCTAAAATGTTAGTTGGCTGGTTGCCATGCTGTTCCACGGGCACCATTATTGTCAGTCACCGACGCAGAGTTCTGTCTTCACTTCCTCATACTTACCAACTTTTTGAGGTGGGAATGAGGGACACCTATTGGCAAAAGTATTTAGGCATAGGACACACCCTGCTGACCCCCCTTAACCACTTCCATACCGGGCACTTACGCACCTTCCCGCCCAAGCCAATTTTCAGATTTCAGCACTGTCGCACTTTGAATGACAATTGCGCTTTTTTTTTTTGCCCTGCCAGTGTGGGCATTCCCTGGTGGTCTAGTGTGGGCATCCGAGGGGGGGGGGGGGCGTCACTGATAAACAAGCGAAGAAGTGATAAACAAGTGAGGAAGAGCCATCTACGGCTCTTCCTGTTTACATCGTGATCAGCAGTGATTGGACACGGCTGATCACGTGGTAGCGAGCCTCCGCCGGAGACTCGTTACCGAGATCGGAGGTGCAGGGTGTCAGACTGACACCCCGCATCAGCGATCGCCGCGCTGCTCGTTCCCACGGGCACGCACGGCATGAAATCGTGCAGGACGTTGGAGAACGTCCAGTCACGATTTCATAACAACTTCCCGGCTGTAAATCTCCTATTGACCGGGCGGGAAGTGGTTAAAGGAGAATTATACAAAAAATTGTGATTAGGTAAACCCAAAAGGGCTTTTTTTTTTTTTCGATTATAATTCTTTTTTATTTTAAAACAAAAACAAATCAGAACAACACATATGTATAAAGAATATGAATATATATATATATATATATATATATATATATATATAAAATAAAAAATATAATACATAACAGACCATTATTACAAAACAACACAATAGTCTCGGTCCATCTTATTATTACACATCCCCCAAAAGGGCTTTTTTAACCACTTTATATTGGCTTTGGAAATTTAGCACTAGTGAAACACTTTTTTGAAAGATAAAAAAATGAATTTTCTATAAAATGATATAGATTAGACCAAAATGAGGGACAAATAAATAGGGACAGAGGGACTTTGGTCCAAATCAGGGACAGTCCCTCAAAATCAGGGACAGTTGGGAGCTATGTTTCCTGAGGACAGAAACAATAAGGTAAATACTTTCTGAACAATCTTCCCTGTGAGGAGGGAGAGAACATCGGCTCTGTTGCACAGCTCTGGATTGAGATTGGGCTCAGGTAAGTATAGGGGGGGGGGGGTCCTGTGATACAGAAGATTTTTTGCCTTGATGCATAAAATGCTGTACATTCTATTTCCTTGTTTTAATTTATTTTTGCATTTCTTCAGTTGCTTCCTGGTTTCTGGCCCAGGCCAAAATGGATGTCATGCATCCCAGGAGTCTTCATGGGAGGAGGGGCTTTCTCAGCTAAGAATACCCTCCTGTCTGCATGCCTGATCTAAGGGCAGGTGGATTCCAGAAAGTAAATGCTACATGAATTATCTGCCCTTACTAAAGAGGGCTGTGGCTAGAAATGCTAGGGAAGTTATTTTCAAAGTGATTTCTTAAAAAATGTAAGAATTGAGATGTGGATGGATGGTGAGTTGGATTTAAATGTTAAAAATGAATTGAATAGCATTTTCAGTTTGTGGTGCTCAGAAAAATTAAAGCGACGTTAAAGATATATATATATATATATATATATATATATATATATATATATATATATATATATATATATATGTTAGTTAGTTTTATATATATTAAATAAAATAAAAACATGTTATACTGCTCTGTGCACTAGTCTAGTCTTTCCATGGGGGGAGCACCAATGTGGGCTCGCTCCTGAGCCACCCTGTTGCATCTATTGACACAGAGCTGGCGGTTCACCCCTGCCCGCTCAGCACAGTGTTTGACAGAAGCAGGAGAGTGACAGCGGTGAGAGCTACTGATTTTGTGCACATCATTGAATCTGGGGGCTGGGGTGGGATTCTGCAGCACAGGTTTTTCACCTTAATGCATAGAGTGTATTAAGGTGAAAAACCTTAAGGATTTAGAGCCACATTAAGTTCCACCTTAAGCAACCACTCCTGTTAATGGGTGTTGCTCCTTCACCGGCCTAAAATGCTGCAGAATCTCAGTTACTCACGAGGGAGTTATGGACTCTTAAGCCTAGTACACACTATCAATTTTTTCGGTTGTGCCCCTTCTACAGAAGCTGGTTTGTCGGACAGGTTGAACCTGTTGATGCCCCAGAGATTTGACTAGTGTGTACTAGGCTTTAGCAGTCCTGTTGGTGGCAGTGATTCTGCTAAATCAACTTGATATGATTGTTTATAGTAAATAATAATTTGTGCCTTGTCAATCAGCATGTCTTCAACTGTGTTTAAGGTGCCTGCAGACATAAGAGGTCATCACCTGATGTAATGGTTTGCAATCAAATTTGGTAACAAAAGTTTGTTTTTTATGATAGACGTTTATTTCATTTAATATAAATAAATTAGCCCAAGGATAATACAGACTGAAATCTGGAAACACTACAGTTGGTAAAAATAAAATGATATGTAAGTATATGGATTAAAGAAAAAAGCATTGCCAAAATGTATTTTTCCAAAAAGAAGATGGACTTTGTAGGCACATTAGAATTTTTTTATTTTTTTTAATACATGAATGTATGTAAATATACAAATATACACACACATACAGTGAGTAAAATAGGTATTGAACACATCCCCATTTTTCTAGGTAAATATATTTCTAAAAGTGTTATTGACATGAAATTTTCACCACATGTCGGTAACAACCTATACAATCCAAACATACAAAGAAACTAAAACAAATTAGTTCAGAAATTAAGTTATGTGTAATAAAATTGAATGGGGAAAAAGTATTAAACACACCAACTGAAATGTATTTAATACTTTGTACAAATCCTTGGGAATGACGGCTTCTAGTTGCATGCATTGCTCAGGTGGTGATTTTGGCCCATTCTTCCACACAAACGAACGTCAAGTCTTGAAGGTTCAGTGGGCCTATTCTATGAACTCTAATCTTTAATTCTTTCCATAGATTTTCTATGGGATTCAAGTCAGGTGATTGGCTGGGCCATTCTAGCAGCTTTATTTTCTTTCTTTGAAACCAATTGAGAGTTTCCTTGGCTTTGTGTTTGGGAATATTGTCCTGCTGAAATGTCCACCCTTGTTTCATTGACATCATCCTGGTAGATGGCAGCAGATTTTTATCAAGAATGTCTTCATACATTTTTCCATTTATCCTTCTGTCAATGATATAAAGTTAGAAAGTACTGTATGCTAATAAAACAGCCCCACAGCATGATTTTCCCACCTCAAAACTTCACTGTTGGTATGGGGGTGTTTTTGGAGTGATGTGCAGTCCCATCTGACCTCCAAACATGGTGTGTATTATGGCATCCAAAGAGTTCAATTTTGGTCTCATCTGACAAGACTCCCAGAATTTCGCAAGGGGTTAATGTGCCTGTGTGTCCTGGTGTCAGTGTAGTGTTGTGCAGACTTACTGTGTGATGTGTTCTCTCCTCAGCAGCGGTTGAAAAAAACGCAGAGGGAGAGATCGCATCACTTCCTCCTTCCTGTGTTTACACAGGAGGAGGAAGTGCGCGGGGGGGGGGGGGGGGGCGCGCGCATTGGCTGGGAGCGATCATGAGGGGGCGGACAAAAATAATAGCCGCCCCTTCATCCCAGATCGCTCCCAGAGCCATCAGGTATGCGTCAAGGCAGGGACGTACAGGTAAGCCAATGTGCCTGTACGTGCCATTCTGCCGACGTAAATGTACATGCGGCGGTCCATAAGCGGTTAAAACAATTGTATCTGCTAATTCCAGGTCTTTCTGAAGCTCTCCGCAAGTGGTCCTTGGCTCTTGGACAACTCTCCTGATAATTCTTTTCACTCCTCTGTCAGAAATCTTGCAAGGAGCACCTGGCCATGACCGGTTTATGGTGAAATTATGTTCTTTCCACTTCCAGACTATGACCCAAACAGTGCTCACTTGAACATTCTGACATTTAGAAATCCTTCTGTAGCCAATGACATCAGTATGTTTTGCAACAATAAGGTTACAAAGGTTTTGAGAGAGCTTTTGCTTTTACCCATTATGAAAGTGTTTCTTGTGTGACATCTTGGTAATGAGACACTTTTTTAATAGGCCATAAGTTGAGACTGAACAAAGTATTAAATACATTTCAGTTGGTGTGTTCAATACTTTTCCCCTGTTTCATTCCATTTTATTACACATACCTTAATTTCTGAACTTATTTGTTTTGGTTTCTTTGTATGGATGGATTGCAGGAGTTGTTACCAACATGTGGTGAAAATTTCATGTCAATTGCACCTTTAGAAATATATTTGCCTTGAAAAATGGTGACGTGTTCAATACGTATTTTACACTTTGTGTGTGTATCTTTTAATTTCATGTCTCCTTAAAAATATAAGTTGTAAAGATTTAGCCAATGCACTACTAAAAACCTCATGAAGTGCTCTTCATAATACTTATTTTCTATAAACTCGTAGGCCTTGTACACACAATCAGTCTAAACCGATGAAAACGGACTGAAGTTCAGTTTATTCGGTCCAAACTGACTGTGTGTACATCCCATCAGTCTGTTGTCCTTAAGTCCAAAAATGTAGAACTTGCTTTAAAATCGGACTGATGGACGCCTACTGATCGGTCAAAACCGATGGTTAGTACGCAAAAGCATCGGTTCAAAACCCACACATGCTTGGAAGCATTGAACTTAATTTTTTTCTGCACGTCGTTGTGTTTTACGTCACCACGTTCTGACACGATCGGTTTTTGAACTGATGGTGTGTACACACATCAGACCATCAGTCTGTAAACCGATGAAACTGAACTTGAGTCCGTTTTCATCAGTTTGGACTGATCGTGTGTTCTTTTCAAAGGGCCTTAAACGTTTGGAGGCCCTTTGAAAAGAAGAAGTGGACTGGCTAGGTTATTTGAATTGCATAGATTTTAAAACAACTGCAAGAAGAACGATTCAATACTTGGCAGATAAACTGTACATGGGTCCCATGAGGTTTTTAGATGTATATTTTATCTATATGATTTTTGTTTATATATATATATATATATATATATATATATATATATATATATATATATATATATATATAATTAAACTGTATATTTTATACAAACTAACTATAGTGTTCCCAGATCCTAATCTGTATTATACTATTTATTATCACAAGTGGGACCTATTGTAGTCTATTTCCTTTGGCAGTAATGACTATCATTTATATAAACCGTTGACATTTACATTCTTTATTTGGAACAGAAGACATATACAAATATTTGTGTAATAGTCAAATGTGAATATGTTAGCAAAATAAAGTATTTTTCATTTTGTTCACTTCTGTTTGACAGGAGATCCAGAAAGCCGCGGGAGCTCAGCAGTAAGTAATTTTCCGAGGCATGTTTGTGTCATTACATTGCTTTAAACTTTATTTTGTGAAGCTGGAGATGCAGCTAAATCTTTCACAAGATGAGTAGTAACATCAATGCTGATTATCCATCATGTTTTGCATTAATTAGGGCAATTAATCATTCTGCATCTCTGACTGCCCTAATTAACTTTAGCAGAATTATTTAAGGGTGGTTTAGTGCTGGGTGAAAGACTCAGATGACTGTAACATATATTAGTGTGGATATACGGTTTAAAGTGTTTGCAATCTGATATTGTACCATAAGAAATATTTTAAGTGCACCTGACCTAACCTAAAACAAGGCAGTGCCTGCAAGGACATGCTAGTCTATAAATCGATCCTTGTGTCCCTGTAGAACCCCTTGGATTTTAGCCCCAGGCTATACATGCTGCTAATGCTTCTGGCCTGTTTAACCAGTTAGGCCGCGTACACACAATCAAATCTGTCTGCTGGAAACGGTCTGCCAGACCGTCCGAGCAGACAGATTCGATCGTGTGTACGGGCGAGCCGACGGATTTGGCTAGCAGCAGACATTAACCAGCAGACATGTCTTCTTGCACACGCGTTGAATGGTTTCGACACATGCGCGGAAGTGTTTTACTTCCTGGTGTGGTGACGTGGTGGCGTCAACGTCACCGTCACGTCAGTGCGCCGTCTGCCGGCGGGGATTTTGGTTTGAACGTGTGTACACGATCAAACCAATACGACCCCAGCAGACAGATTTGTTCAAATCGTTCTGTCCGACCGATTTGAACAAATCTGTCTGCTCGTGTATATGGGGCCTTAAACCTGCCCCTTCCCGATGATAATCACTGACATTTCATCAAATTGCAGAAACTTTGTCATGCAAACAATTGCCAATTTATTTTGGCTCTGTATATTTAATTAATTGTCTGTATTTACTGATAGGTACCAATACCCGCTTTAAATTCTCCATCGCGATTTTGTTCTTGGGATCCAGAAGAAGAGCGAAGAAGACAGGAACGGTGGCAGCAGGAGCAGGAGAGGCTGCTACAGGTACATCTTTTGGTCCTTAATACATTTTTTTCTGATTATGTTTTTTCTAACAAATTGAAAATGTTGTCGTTTTAGTCTCTTTAAAAACAGTCAGGTCCATAAATATTGGGACATCAACACAATTCTAATAATTTTGGCTCTATACACCACCACAATGGATTTCAAATGAAACAAACAAGATGTGCGTTAACTGCAGACTTTAAGCTTTAATGTGAGTGTATTTACATCCAAATTAGGTGAACGGCGTAGGAATTACAAAAGTTTGTATATGTGCCTTCCACTTTTTAAGGGACCAAATGTAATAGGACAATTGGCTGCTCAGCTGTTCCATGGCCAGGTGTGTTATCCCCTCATAACCACAAGGAGCAGATAAAAGGTCCAGAGTTCATTTCAAGTATGCTATTTGCATTTGGAATCTGTTGTCAACTCTCAATATGAGATCCAAAGAGCTGTCACTGTCGGTGAAGCAAGCCATCATTAGGCTGAAAAAAACAAAACAAACCCATCAGAGAAATGGCAAAAACATTCGGTGTGGCCAATACAACTGTTTGGAACATCCTTAAAAAGAAAGAAAGCATCGGTGAGCTTGGCAACACCAAAAGACCCAGAAGACCATGGAAAACGACTGTGGTGGATGACCGAAGAATTATTTCCCTGGTGAAAAAAAACACACTTCACAAAAGTTAGCCAGATTAACACTCTCCAGGAGGTAGGTGTATGTGTGTCAAAGTCAACAATCAAGAGAAGACTTCACCAGAGTGAATACAGAGGGTTCACCACAAGATGTAAACCATTGGTGAGCCTCAAAAACAGGAAGGCCAGATTAGAGTTTGCCAAACAACATCTAAAAAAGCCTTCACAGTTCTGGAACATCCTATGGACAGATGAGACCAAGATCAACTTGTACCAGAGTAATGGGAAGAGAAGGGTATGGAGAAGGAAAGGAACTGCTCATGATCCAAAGCATTTCACCTCATCAGTGAAGCATGGTGGTGGTAGTGTCATGGCGTGGGCATGTATGGATGCCAATGGAACTGGTTCTTTTGTATTTATTGATTTGACTGTGGACAAAAGCAGCAGGATGAATTCTGAAGTGTTTTGGGCAATATTATTATCTTCTCATATTCAGCCAAATGCTTCAGAACTCATTGGACAGCAATTCACAGTACAGATGGACAATGACCCGAAGCATACTGCGAAAGCAGCCCAAGAGGTTTTTAAGGGAAAGAAGTAGAATGTTATGCAATGGCCAAGTCAATCAGCTGACCTGAATCTAAATTGAGCATGTATTTCACTTGCTGAAGACAAAACTGGAGGGAAAATGCCCCAAGAACAAGCAGGAACTGAAGACAGTTGCATTAGAGGCCTGGCAGAACATCACCAGGGATGAAACCCAGCGTCTGATGATGTCTATGTGTTCCAGACTTCAGGCTGTAATTGACTGCAAAGGATTTGCAACCAAGTATTAAGTGAAAGTTTGATTTATGATTGATAATCTTTCCCATTACTTTTGGTCCCTTAAAAAGTGGGAGGAACATATACAAACTGTTGTAATTTCAATTCCAACTGTCAATTTCGCGGCACTAGCGGGGCGCTTTCACCCCCGTTGGCGGCCGAAAAAGGGTTAAAACCACCGCAAAGCACCTCTGCGGTATACACAATTCACTTTCTTAGACAGTTGCCATCAGAAAAAGGTGCTCCTATTTAAAGATTTTACCTCACCTCTTTTTTTGTTCTGTGACATTTGCAAAAATGTTTGATTTCCTTTCACAAATCTTGGTAATGGTAGTCACCAGGACAAAAAGAGATGGTGAATCCCCCTACTGGGGATACAAAAAGTAATATAAATCTTTCCGTGGTTCTAACTCTTCCCCAGTCTATTCAAATCTAACATAAACTATTTGGTCATATATACACATTAAAGCAGGGGTAGCCAACCTTTCAGAGCTTGAGATCTACCTGGACAACATAGAGGAAATAAAAATTCAATGAGGGGTGGCACCCTTTAAACAAACATAAAAAAGAAACACAACAACTATCACGCCCCCAATAAAAAAGAAGGCATGAAGAACACATGGTGCAAGGATTTACTAAAACTGGAGTGTGCAAAATCTGGTGCAGCTCTACATAAAAACCAATCGGCTTCCAGGCTTTTTTTGTTGTCAAAGCTTAATTGACCATGCACAGCTGCACCAGATTTTGAACTCTCCAGTTTTAGTAAATCTATCCTACAGTGTCATAGTAGTGTCCTCTGTCCCTCCTCACATCACTCTCTCCCACAATAGTATCCTCTGCCCCCTTCACATAACTTCTTAATACCTCCATAGTAGCCCCCCCCGTTCACATTACCCCTTCCCCCCACAGTAGTCTCCTTCCCCCTCTCAATAGCAGTGTCCTCTGCTCTCACACCCCCCAATAGCACAGTAGCAGTGTCCTCTGATCCTTTTCACATCACCAATCCCCCCAACTGTATCCAGCTCGCCCTCTTTTCTACTGTAGTGTCCTCTGCCACCCTACACCATGGAGGTGCCCTCTGCCCTCTTCACATCACCACCCCCATCCCACTGCAGTATCCTGTGCCCCCTTCCCCAAAATCGGTGTCTTCTGGCCCCATAGCAGTTTCCTTTGTCCCCCCACAGTAGTGTCCACTGCCCCCACCCCCTTGCAGTGTCCTTTGCCCTTTCACAACACACACAGCAGTGTTGTGAAGGGAGCAATTTCCCACCTTGCAACATGTGTGCAGCAGAGCAGAGAGTGGGGGGCAGCACAGACAGAGGGCAGAACCGGGACTGCACTGAGTCCTAGCAGCCAATCACTTGCTGGTTAACCTGAAAGGTTAACTAAGGCAGCTCCCACCCTCTGTCCAATACTGTGCTGCCTCCCACTCTCCAAAGATGTGAGCTGGGGAGGCAGAGGGGTTGCAATAAGGGACGTGCTCGCAATCTATCCTCATGCTGCCCATTGTTGATGGGTAGATTGTGATCGACGGATTGCTGACCCCCACTTTAAAGTGTGTGTATATATAGCCAAAGCGTTTAGTCACTTTCCATTGTTTTCCTCCTCTCCCCCTTCGTCTACACAATTGAACAATTTATTTATAAAATACTTTTCAGACCCTCGCTTCCACCTTCTGCCTTTATTGCAAGAATAATGCTCTAGTTTTATTTCATACAGTGACAGCTTATATGAGAATATCAGCTTTCCTATATTTACACTTTAAATGAAATTGCACTTGAAATGTAGTTCATTAAACTGCTTCTCTGTTATAACAAAACTTGAATCCAATTCAAAACAGGAGAGGTACCAGAAAGAGCAGGAGAAGCTAAAGGAGGAATGGGAAAAAGCTCAAAAAGAGGTGGAAGAGGAGGAACGTAAATATTATGAGGAGGTAATTCTGCCTTCTTACACTTTGTTGAATTTAAATTTGGAAGTTGCTTTTGAAATGTGATAATCCTTGTCTGTATTCTTGAGTGTATGTGTTGGGGAAAGGGGGGTATCACTTGTTAAGATTTACATTTGGGCTACGTTCACACCTATGCGTTTTTTAGTGCATTTTTTTTTTTTTTTTTAGAAAGTTCCTTTAACATTATTTTCTTGTGTGTCATGTTCACATCTGTGCATTTTCAACCAGTGCATTTTTTGGAAAGGCTCAGAGACCCCTTTTGCCTGCAGAAGGTTGTGTTTTTTATTTCATAGACTTCATAGAAACACAGCAGAAACACATCCAAAGTGCAGTGTCTGCTTTTTGCAGAGATTTGACTATCTCTGCGATGTATGGAATGGAAGAATCTGTTTTTTTTTTTTCTGTTCAGCCTTCTGGTTGAATGGAAAAAAAATCTATGTGTGTATTGTCAGAGCATTATACTTGGTGGATCTTTACAGTAAAGCTGGACATAAATGATTTGTTTCTTTTTGTTCAGCCAGCGGACTATGCGAAAAAAATAATTAATAGATTCCTCCATCAAGACCAGCGAGGTGGATGGAGGAAATACACTGATCAGCGGCAGTGTTGCCAACTGTTCGTATTTTTACGGACAGTTCGTAAAAACTGGCACCTTTTTCCCCCGTTCTTAAATTTCCGTGGTTGCGGGAATGTGCCAGTAAAAATAGCCGAGATCGGTTTGGAGATTGGAGGCAGGGGGTGATTGGAGGCAGGGGGTGATGGTGGCTGCAGTGGCACTGCAGAGGGGGATGGAGGTAGGGGGCAATGGAGGCGGGGGGAGATTGAAGGCAGGGGGTGTTAGTGGCAGAGGGTAATTGGAGGCAGGAGGTGTTGGTGGCACTGCAGAGGGGGGTGGTGGCACTGCAGAGGGTGGGGGATGGAGACAGGGGTTGTTGGTGGCACCGCAGAGGGGTATGGAGGCAGGAGGCCTGGGGGAGATTGGAGGCAGAGGGAGATTGGAGGCAGGGGGAGATTGTGGCACCGCAGAGGGGGGTAAAGGCAGGGGGTGTTGGTGGCAGAGGGGGATGGAGGCAGGGGGATAGTTTGCCCTTATTATATCGAAAATAACAAAAATATTTTTTTTTTTACCTTAATATCTACCTTAAATCACATTGCTATTTGCCTAGCGTACTTGTTTGTAGCCTAAATACTGAAATGTGCACCTAAAAATGTAATTTAGTAACTTTTGTGAAATGCCAGTAAAACGTGGCGGCGCCAGTAAATTCCGGGTGTCGTGCCAGTAAATTTCAATATGGTAGGTTGGCAACACTGATCAGCGGCTGATTGATAGCTTGACAGAAAGCGAACAATCAATTTCTGTCAAACATGGTCGGCCAAGCACTGATCGTAATTTTGAAAAATCCATGGCCACCTTAAGGGGTTCATAAGTGACATGATTAGCAAAAATTAGCGCCGAGCTTAGTTTTATGTTGTGTGGCTTTAGCTTTGAGAGTACCACAGGCATGAAATACCTATACCACATGCCTAGAGTACCTTTGTTTTATGAAGTTTTGTTTTTAGGGCCTTTTTCAATCATTTATATCTGTTGCACTTTTCTTGAAATGGTTCAAAGGGTCCAATATTGAGTTTGCCCACCCTTTGCAGCTATAACAGCTTCAACTCTTCTGGGAAGGCTGTCCATAAGGTTTAGGAGAGTGTCTATGGGATTGTTTGACCATCCTTCCAGAAGCACATTTGTGAAGTCAGGTACTGATTTGGAAGAGAGGGCCTGGCTCGCAGTCTCCACTCTTATTCATTCCAAAGGTGTTCTATGGACAGGCCAGTCAAGTTTCTCCACCCCAAATTCACTCATCCATGTCTTTATGGACTTTGCTTTGTACACTGGTCCAAATCATTTAATGTAGGGGGGATTATGGTGTGGGGTTATTTTTCAGGGGTTGGGCTTGGCCCCTTAGTTCCAGGGAAGGGAACTCTTGAGGTATCAGCATACCAAGACATTTTGGACAATTTTATGCTCCCAACTTTGTGAGAACAGTTTTGGGATGGCCCCTTCCTGTTGAAACATGACTGCACATCAGTGCACAAAGCAAGGTTCATAAAGACATGGATGAGCATATTTGGGGTGGGGTGGAGAATATCATCGGTACTTTGCGTAACAGCATTGCGCCGAATGATATCATCCCCACCAAACTGCTGAAGGAATGGGCCGACATCCTGGCACCTCCTATCATGCAGCTTATTAACCAATCTTTCGGGGAAGGCATAGTTTCCTCCCAGTTGAAAGAGGGCATAATTCAAACCATCTTGAAGAAACCCACCCTGGACCCCAAGGACCCACTCCACCGCCGTCCCATAACAGGCCTAAATGTACTCTCAAAAGTAATGGAAAAAGTAGTGGTACAATAGCTGCAACAGCATCTAGATACCCACAACCTACTTGATCCATTTCAATCGGGATTCCGGCCCGGACACGGGACAGAAACAGCATTGCTCAAGATATGGGACGACGCTCTCAAAGCCGCAGACGAAGGAGAATCTTGTCTTCTGGTTCTGTTGGACCCAAGCGCAGCCTTCGACACAGTAGACCACAAGCTTTTATTGACTCGGCTAGCTGAAGAAGCCAAAGTTGCAGGAGGCGATTTATCTTGGTTCTCCTCTTTTTTGGAAAACCGATCGCAAATAGTGAAGTTAGGACCTTTCACTTCTGAAAAATGCACATTATCGTGCGGAGTCCCTCAAGGATCCCCTCTGTCGCTGGTGTTATTCAACATCTATCTTCGTCCTCTTTTTGAAATCATCAGCAGCCAAAAACTGCTCTATCACTCATATGCAGACGACACGCAACTATATTTCCACATTTGCAATAAAAAGGATCACCACCTCAATCTAGAGACATGCCTCTCTTTGATAGAGGACTGGATGACAAAGAGTTATCTTAAACTCAACGGAGTGAAAACAGAACTTCTCCTGTTTCATGCCAAGCGTATGAATCAACCTGCAACAACTTGGACCCCCCTCGCCCATTCTGGGCAAAGTCAAAAGTCTCGGGGTCATCTTCGACTCCTACATGACAATGGACGCACAAATAGGGTCAGTAGTCAGCGGATCTCACCATCTGCTGCGCCTACTACGCAGACTTACTCCTTTTATTCCCAAAGAAGACATAGCGGTCGTGGTGGGAGCAATTGTAAACTCAAGATTGGACTATGCAAATGCCCTTTACCTCGGACTCCCCAAGTACCAAATCGCTCGTCTACAAGTCGTTCAAAATATGGCCGCTAGACTTGTGACTGGTATAAAACCTTGGGAATCAATCTCACCTTCACTGAGAACCCTTCACTGGTTACCAGTAAAAGACAGAATCACTTTTAAAGCACTCTGTCTAACGCATAGATGTATCCATGGGAATGCTCCCCATTATTTATGCGAAAAAATAAAAGCTCATAATCCCAATCATGTTCTGCAATCCACCAATCAAAATCTAATCCAGATACCGAAAGCCAACTACAAGCCCAAAGGAGATAGAAGATTCGCGGTCCAAGGTCCCAGACTATGGAACGCTTTACCAACCAGCATTCGGTTGGAGGAGAACCACTTAGCATTCAGGAGAAAGATCAAGACTCATCTCTTTTGCTACCAAAGGAGACAGGAACAACAAGCGCCCAGAGGCGATTTAGTTTGCATGTGCCGTGCTATATAATTTTTCATTCATTCATTCATTCATTCGAGGAACTTCACTGGCATACACAGAGTCCTGACCTCAACCCAATGGAACACCTTTGGGATGAGATGGAGTGGAGACTGCGAGCCAGACCTTCTCAACCTTATCAGTGCCTGACCATAAAGAATGAAGAATGGTCAAATGTTTCTATAGTCACACTCCTAAACCTTGTGGATAGTCTTCCCAGAAGAGTTGACACTGTTATAGCTGCAAAGGGTTGGCCAACTCATTATTGAACCCTACAAATTAAGATCCTATGGACTTGGACGCCATTAAAGTTCATGTGTGTGTAAGGCAGGCGTCCCAATACTTTTGGCAATATAGTGTATGTCGAGCTTGTAAACTAGGAGGACTTTGAATGAACAGATTGAAGTTTTGCAGTTTAGATTCACAAACTGCATTATACCTAGCTTGTCAATTATTCTTTTTTGACGAGTGTACATGACAGAACCCTGTTTTGATCTTTACTCAAATGTCTATTCAGGAGAGGAAAATCATCGAAGACACCTTAATGCCATTGACAGTTTCCCCTGCTACAAGTTTACATCGTGGTGTATGTGAGATGAATGGAAGCACAACTCCCAGCCACAGAGAGCAAGAAACAACCTCTGAAGAGGCATGTCTATGATCTACAATATCTATTCCTCTGCCCTATGTCTAAGGACGGCATACACTGCCCCATTTGTGGGTGACATGTCTAATAAAATTGGGTTCTGACAGCAGTTCAAAAAGCCTGATCAGCTAGGATGGTTTTGCCTGCTGTCAGGCAAATGACTGCTGAAAATTAATGGGTTTAAATGGCATTTTGTTGGCTTACTGTGATGGCAGGAGGCATAATAATCAAGCTCTGTTCAAATTGTATAAACAGCTTGTTTGGAAGTCAGAATGTGCTGCTCATGGGAATGTACACAAAACTACTTTGGTATTAAAGTGGTTGTAAACCCTGTTACACCACTTGTATCTACAGGTAAGCCTATAATAAGGCTTACTTGTAGGTACTGTATATATCTCCTAAACCTGCACGGTTTAGGAGATATTTACCATATACGCTTGCACCAATGTCATCGGCGCATTCGCACTGAAGAAACGGCGTGAGCGTGTCATTTTTAAAGGGCCTGAGCACGCGAACCTGGAAATAACTCCGGGAGACATGTCGCTGGTCACATCGGTGTACGGGGACCACAGCTTCAATCTAATGCAAGTATTTCATAATGAGCTAGTATGCATAATTTAGTAAAACAGCTGGAATGATCCATAGATTATGACATATAGCACAAAGCAGAATATTGGGTAATTCTTGTTGCGTTCAATAGTACTGGTGAAGAGTAATTGTTCTCTCATTACCTGCTGTACTTGGCGAGAGATTTGACACCTAGATGCCGATTTATGCTGGTCATAAAATAAAAATAAAAACCGCACTAATTCCAAAAATAAATCAAATCGATAAATGTAATTAAAATGAAATTAAAAAAGACTGCAGCTTGCGTGGGATAAACACAAATGCCAAAAATAGAAAAGTTAAAGCTGCGCCAATTAAATCCTAGCCCAAAGTCCACAGATGACAGGAGTATTAAGCTATATAGCAATAGGTCCAGGTGTACAACATTCAAGATGAATCACCACACAGACAATCGATGCTTGGAACTTGGCTCCAAAAACTTGGCTCCAAAAACTTTACACCTCAGTGAATCCACTGATATTCCACACTTGAGTGGAAAAAGCCCACCACTGAGTATAAAAGCCATTTACCAGAGGGTAAGCTTAATTCAGCATTCGGCTATTACCCAGCGGCAGCCTTTAACAACCGATGCTATTAAGGCTGAAACAGTCAAAACCACAAATTAATTGGCTTGATCAGGTTTTATTGCCAAAGCAAAGACCGGCACTATGGATATCTGAACATCTGCTGACATCTCAGCCCTAACAAAGGCGTACATACTCCACTAATAGGAACATTCATGAAATCACATTGATTGCTAAAAATAAGACTGATGGTTGCATCTTTTCTATACAAATATCGACCACCATGTGTCTGTGGATAACTTTATCAGTCAGGGTTTACTGTACATCATACAGTTTTAGGGACTATATCATTATTCTTTTATATACAGTAGTCCATAGTATTTAGTATTGTTGTAATAATAATAAAACATAGTATTAAACAAGGCCGATACCTTTTTTCCCAGAGTACTAGCAAGCATATTTTATGGTGTGGTATTGTACAATGAATCGGCCTCTACTTTAAGCTACAGCATGAATTATATGTTGATGGGAGTCATTTGTAAACCTAATAGGATTTGCCATGGTTGTTCAGAGCCCGCTGTTTTGATGACCATTAGTTTAATATTATTTTGGTCTGTTTGCAGACTTGGACAGACGCCAAGAGCTGCGTGAAAGAGGCAGCACAGCCAGAAGATAATAAATCGCAAGTGCCATTGTGGACACTGGAGGGAGCTCTCAATAGACCAGAAGAGCAGAATAACGGAAGCAGGTATGTATATAGGGAGAGTGCATAATGATAAAGAAAGAATGTAGTATACTCCATAGCCGCCTTAACCCTTTGTTGGCTGCTTTCTGAATGTGCTATACGCCATGGAATGAAAGCTGTTTTAAGCTAATGCTTTGGATCTTAAATTATTTGCTATGCAATGCAAGATACATTACAGACACCACAGAAAAGAGCAGTTAAAATCGCTACTTACAGCAACTCTTCTCAAGTTTAAAGGATGAAAGCCAACATTGCTCCTATTCAAGCAACTGTCTTCCTTATATGCGGTCTGTTTAAAATGTCAAATTCTATATGAAAGTGGAATATGAAAGACTACACTGCAATGACTTGATTATCTGCTCTTGCATAAAGTACTTAGACTGCAGATGCTTTGTGCTGCATAGTGTTGTGCATACAGAATTTAGTTGCCACACAGGGAAATGCTGTGGTTTTGAACTCTCCGGGAGGGAATCCTAAAATATTATATGATGAGTTGCGTTTATCCTTTGTGCTAGAGAAAATGACCTTTTCATAATGTGTCCTCTGGTACCAGCAGATTGGAAACAGAAGAGATGGTGGCAGTGACATATGACGACAACTATACACACCATCAACAGTGCAATACACCCACCAGCCTTCACTTACAATTTGGTAAGTCCAGTCTTATGTACCTAGACCAGGATTATCCAACTCAACGTTAAATTTCATTTTGTGAATGCTAAACGTGAGACTATTTTAAGTCATTTTTAACAATATTGGCTGTATATGCATCATGCTTCTTCCAAAGTGTTGACCTGTACTCTGTCCTCTCCTCCTCCTTCTGAGTGCTTCCTTAGCAAGCTGGCTGCTTTTGTTTGTACAGTAGGCTGTTGATGGGGCACCTGTGTGGGCACACTCGTGAGCCTGGCTGTGGTTGCGTCTATAGACGCACACACAGCACAGATTGGCTATGCCCCCTGCTCTCTCCTCACAGGATTTGACTGACAGCAGCAGATGTTGGGTCCTGCTGGCTGCTCTGAGTCTCCTGGCGGAAGTGGAAGAGAGAGCAACAGCACAACAGACAGGATAGCGCTGGATCAGTAGGGATTTGGGACGGGGATGGTCAGAACAGTCTGTGTTTTTTTTTTTTTTACGTTAATGCATAGTATACAAAATACTTAGACTTTAGAACCACTTTAAAGGCTAGATGACCACAAGGTATCTTTAACAATATTTTTAAATCAGTTTGGCCTACTCTACTTCTGTTTTATTCAATTCTGCTAACTATGACAAAGTTTTGTCATCTAAATCAGAAGAAAGTTAGGAATGTGTAATCCAGGGTTTGACAAATTTGCTTGTAATCTAGGAGCCAGCTAAAAAAGTTAGGAGCCAAAAAACGCACCCCGTCACGCCAAGCTCACACGCTGATGCGAACGCATACGTGAGTAACGCCCACATGTAAATGGTATTCAAACCACACATGTGAGGTATCGCCGCGATTGGTAGAGCGAGAGCAATAATTCTAGCCCTAGACCTCCTCTGTAACTCAAAACATGCAACCTGTATAATTTTTTTAAACGTCGCCTATGGAGATTTTAAAGGGTAAAAGTTTGTCGCCATTCCACGAGCGGATGCATGTTGGTTATCAATTTACTTGGCGTAACATTATCTTTCACAATATAAAAAAAATAGTATTTTTTCCCCCAAAAAGTGCGCTTGTAAGACCGCTGCACAAATACGGTGTGACAGAAAGTATTGCAATTACTGCCATTTTATTCTCTAGGGTGTTAGAATAAAAAATATATATAATGTTTGGGGGTTCTAATTGGAGGGAAGGAGATGGCAGTGAAAAAACACATTAGAACTGCTGTTTTTTGCTACTTGTAATGTAATGTAATTTAACCTGTAATGCCAACACAAGATGGCCACTCCTAGATTCCTTCTGCAGGCCACACCTTCTTTCTGTGAAGGCCGCAAAGCCGCGGCCTCAATTGGGCCGGCTGGTAATTGTGGTCACGGCTTTGCGGCCTTCTATAGCCCTAAGCTTCCCCAGGCGCTAGGTCACAATTTCTTGTCACAATTGTGACCTGGCACCTGGATTTTGTGGAGGCCTGGTGTAATCTATAATTTGCTAATTTAATGCGATCCGACAAACATGCCCCGCAAGGCTCGCACAAGTTTAAGTGGTATGTTTTGTCTTTATTCCATTCAGATTGGTTAAGCCATGCATGACTTTTATTATTTGGCTATAGTATGTGTTAGCCTTTCAGCTCTCACACCATTTTGCCAAAATTTAAACCTTGTTCATTTGGTACTCTTCTTTTTTTTCAGGTGCAACTTTGGAATCCCATGTGGCTGAGGACGTGGCATCTTTTAATAATTTTGTGGATAGTAAAAGCAGTCAGCCGATCAGATCGCCCTGTGTGGATTCAAAGGGGTACCTTTTCTGTTTCTTACCTTGGTTGTCCTTATAAGTTGAGGTTTCTGGGGTCTTTTTTCTAGCTGTTTGAGCCTTCCCAAACCACTTCAGCTCTGGAAGGTTTTTTATTTTCTTCATGACCAGGGAATTTTATGCTATTTAGCACTGTGCTACTTTAACTGACAATTGTGTGGTCATGCAATGCTGCACCCAAACAACATTTATTAAATTCATTTCACACAAATAGAGATTTCTTTTGGTGGTATTTGATCATCTCCGGGTTTTTTGTTTTCATTTAAATTAAAAAGACGAAATTTTTTGAAAATAAAAATATTTTTTTAATTTCTGCTATAAAACATACTATGTACATGATACCACAGAGGCCGCTTTGCCGCTGTACATCCTCAAGGTTGTGTCGCCAAGCAGTTAAAGAAGAAAACAAACTTGCAGACTTCACAGCAGCAAATAACTGTTGAGAATATAAACACTTTGGTCGGGACTATGTGATATACAACATAGGTGTTGATTTACTAAAACTGGAGAGTGCAAAATCTCTTGCAGCTCTGCATAGAAACCAATCGGCTTCCAATTTTTTTTTTTGTCAAGCTGAAGTTTCGAAGCTGATTGAATATTAAGGACAGCTGCACCAGATTTTGTGCTCTCCGGTTTTCGTAAATCAACCCCATAGTAGAGCAGTGGTCCTCAACCTCAGTCCTCAAATACCCCCAATGGGCCATGTTTTAGGAACTCCCCTTAGATAAAATAGCTCTTACCAATACAATGTCATTGATTTTGTTTTAAAGCAGCTGTGCAAAGAAGGAAAGCCTGAAAACATGGCCCGTTGGGGGTACTTGAGGACTGAGGTTGAGAACCACTTGTCTACCGTGCAGAGCTCAGATCTTGTAACATACAACATGGCACATACAGGGCACTGTTGCCAACCTACCAGATTTTAATTTACTGGCACGACACCCGAAATTTAGTAGCGCAGCCATGTTTTTACTGCCATTTCACAAAAGTTACTAAATTACATTTCTAGGTGCACATTTCAGTATTTAGGCTACAAACAAGTACGCTAGGCAAATAGCATTGTGATTTAAGGTAGATATTAAGGTAAAAAAAAACATTTTTTTTTTTTTCGATAAAAGGGCAAATTATTTAGTCACATCAACCCCTGCCTCCATCCCCCTCTGCTGCCTTCACCCCCCTGGCGGTGCCACAATCTCCCCATGCCTGAAAATCACCCCCTGCCTCCATCATCCCCCTCTGCGGTGCCACCATCCCCCTCTGTGGTGCCACCAATCTCCCCCTCCTCCAATCCCCCCCTGCCTCCATCCACCAATCTCCCCCATCCAATCTGCATGAGCAATTTCGAGCCGAACTGATCTCGGCTATTTTTACTGGCACATTCCCGCAACCACAGACATTTACGAACGGGGGGAAAAGTGCCCATTTTTACGAACTGTTCGTAAAAATACGGTCGGTTGGCAACACTGATACAGGGGTCTTTTGCTGTTAAATACTAAAGGCAAATAATCTGTGTACTTTGCAAGTGCACTTGCACTCCTTTTCCCTAGAGCTTTATGAATGCGATGAAGCTCTGCTGATTTTCATAATCCAATCATGTGCAAGCAAAAATTCTGTTTTTTTTTTCCTTCCACCTGATTGGTTATTTTTTACAAAGTGAAGCGCCATTACATTCACTAAGCTCTGGGGAAAATTAGTGCAACTGCACTTGCAAAGTGCACAGCCTATTTGCCTTAAGTAAATTAGCCCCATATTTTACTAGTCAGGACTAGATACTGTACAGCAGGGATAAGCAATTAGCTGACCTCCAGCTGTTTCAAAACTACAAGTCCCATCATGCCTCTGCCTCTGGGTGTCATGCTTGTGGCTGTCAGAGTCTTGCTATGCCTCATGGGACTTGTAGTTCTGCAACAGCTGGAGGTCCGCTAATTGCATATCCTTGCTGTACAGTATATGCAATGTATATCATAATGTAGAGAGTGTATTAGTGAGGAGTATGTATCATAGGAACCTTTACATTGCTGAGAGAGGAACAAATGCTACATTGTCCGTTATGGGGGGAAAATGTCCGGTGGTCAATTAGGTGTGTGGAGGGGTCAGTTTTGGTGAAGGAAAAAAATACCTTGTGTCAGAAGAAGGAAACAATGCATAGTTTTGGTGGTCAGACCACCTTTCTCATCAGTTAGCGGATCTAATAGTTTCCAAATGAATGAAATAGCCCCTCGGAAGTCTGTTTTATCATCAATTATACACATCCACTGCTCATTGCATTTCAGATAATCACCTTCATGCTCCCTTTAGCAAGTGAAGTGCGGCACTGTCTTATGTTTGATCTGCCATCAAACACATTATTTCAGCTTATTCTAAATCTCATAAAATTGTAAGGACCAAGAACTTGTCTGCTTATTGTAGACCACACATAGATTGTGCCGGGATTCTATAACAGTTGTATATACTTTGAGATTGTAAGACTTTTTTGTTTTGAAAATGTTGGAGTAGGATTATTCTAAGTCTCCTACTTATTGTCTTTTTGGAAATCAGACTGGATTCTCCAGAGAACCCAAGGGATATCATCAATTCCTCACAGTCTACTTCACAAGGCCAGTCACCCAACAGGTACAAAAGGTCAATAACACATTTCCTCAATGTGTTTATGTTCTATGATGGAGAAATGTAAATGAGGTGTGTGCTCGTGTATCACTCACAACAGAAGGCTTGTTGTCTTTTAGGTCTGTAAGTGGAAAGAAACTGTGTTCCACATGTGGAATACCACTTGGAAAGGGGGCAGCCATGATCATCGAAACGCTTAGTCTATTTTTCCACATACAGTGTTTCAAGGTATAGTGTTTTATTTAATAATAATATTGTATTTTGACATAGTTTTTTCTTCTTTTTTTTTTTTAACACAGACCCTGCCTTTTTAGAACCATAGTGTGGTCTTTAAGGTTCTTAAAGTGGATGTAAACCCAATTATTATTTTTTTATGTCACAATGTAGAGCAGTGTTTTTCAACGCCAGTCCTCAAGGCACACCAACAGGTCATGTTTTCAGGCTTTCCATTATTTTGCACAGGTGATTTGATCAGTTTCACTGCCTTAGTAATCACCACAGCCATTTCATCTGAGGGAAATCCTGAAAACTTGACCTGTTGGTGTGCCTTAAGGACTGGAGTTGAAAAACACTGATGTAGAGTATAAGATTTCCTATCATCTGTGCCCAGTCTTGTCACACAGAGTTAATCCAGCTCTGAGCAAACCTCTTTTATCGTTCAGTGAAAATTAACAGAATTCCAGATAAAAACCTGTCTAAATAAAAAGTATGTTTCTCTCTTCTTGCTTTGAGTGACAGGTTATTTACATATCTAGCTTGGACATGTTTATCATATGTTATGTTATGTTTATCTTAATATGAGGTGATCCAAAGTTCATTGTATATTACCAGGATATATATATATATATAATATTATGATAAACATGTCCAAGCTAGATATGTAAATAACCTGTCATTCAAAGCAAGAAGAGAGAAACAGACTTTTTATTTAGACAGGTTTTTCTGGAATTCTGTTAATGTTTGGGTTTACATCCACTTTAAGCATAGGTCTCTAAACCCATTTCTTCTGGCAGGAAAAAGCTGTGTTTAAAATGTGCCTATAGATATGTTTTTCAAACCCGTTTAGGTGCGTCATGCAAATACCTATGATATTGCATGCCTAAACAATCTGTCCAATTCAGCTGATCAGTGATAAATGCTAACACTTAAAATGTCCTCAGCTTTAGCATCAAATGCTATTGGTCCATATGTCAGAGTAAAATTTCCATTGGAGTCCTGCTCAGTGGGGAATATGTCCACTGATCCCCGCTGAGCAGGCAGATAACCGGTTTGTTTCCACTTCACTTATGCAGAGCGGAGACAGACATAGCCCACTCTCCTCTATGGGTGGTCGAATTTAAACAGACTGCTTGTTTATTTACACCCGACTGCCATTCAATCTGCCAAATGGATGGGGAACGGATGCCCATCTGTTTGTTTTTAGCGGATAGGATTGGATGTTGGCGGGTCTCAATGGTCCTTTGACACTCACTGATCCTTAGAGCAGACTGTAGGGTCCAAACAGGTCCACCTGAAAAACTGACAGGCGGACTCGGATCTGCCTGCTAATGTGAAAGGGGCCTAATCAACATAATTGTTCTGTATCAAAATACTGAGCCAGACAGAGCCAAATGACTAGCATTTTTAGAGGAAGGTGAGCAATGGCAGCCTCCATACTTCTCTCAGTTCCTATTTTTCGAGGCACACTGAAATTTTGACCGCCAAAACATATTGGCCGAAAATTGTGTTTTTGGCATGCGGCTGAAAGAAGAAAAGGTGCTTATAATGGCACCTAAAAGGGGGAGGTCTGCCCCGGGTGCCGCACTTTGCGGGGGTGTCATCCTGGCGGCTCAGTCAGAGTTCTCTTCTCTCCTCCCTCCTCTTCACGCTGAGACTTGCGATCTCCCTGTGTCAGAGCTGAATTGTCCGGGCAGTCGCAGTAACAATGTCCTGCCTCCTGTGATAGATGGCACACTGATCCAATGCAGGAAAAATTGATTCAGTGTGATGTGTATAACAGAAGGCAGACATTGTTACTGTGTTACTGCAGTCACTGGTGAGGCTGCATCTGATGGGCACTGGTGAGGCTGCATCTGATGGGCATTGGTGAAGCTACATTTGATGGACACTGGTGAGGCTGCATTGATCTCTTGTATCATATCTGCTAGAGGTGCACTGAATGGAATTTTTTCTAATACTATTAGCAGTGTGTTTAAGTTTAAGAGATTGCAGACATGATACAAGAGATGGTTAGAGACTGCATTTTTCTTTAGCTTTTCTTGCACTAAATGTGCCAAAAATGGCCAACAACAAATTCATATTAATTTTAATATATGATATTATTAAAAAGTCAAATATAATATAATTATTTATAAAATTATAAATAATTCTTAAAATTTTCGGCTAAGTGCATCCTGCATTTTCGGTTTTATAATTTCTATTCGGTGCCTCCCTAAAAAAAATTTAAAGCAATTGTAAAGGTACATTTCTTTTCTTTTAATAACAAACATGTCTATACTTGGCTGCTCCAATGCTGATGCCTAAGCATTTTTTTCCTTAATGCAAGAAATGCATTAAGGTAAAACATGTTTGGGCTTTAAACCCACTTTAACTTTCTCTTCTTTATTATAATTGATATTTCTTTCTCGTACATCACGGGACACAGAGCGGCATATTCATTACTATGTGGGTTATATGGAGTACCTTCAGGTGTGGACACTGGCAATCTTCAAACAGGAAGTCCCCTCCCTATATAACCCCCTCCCCTAGAGGGAGTCCCTCAGTTTTTTCGCCAGTGTCTTAGGTGTTGGTCACGGAATAGCTTTGCTCCACATCCTTTGGGATTAAGGGCGGGCTAACCGGATCTGTCCAAGGAGCCTCAGTGCCAAAGTGGACAGTACCCGGGCCCCAAACCGTGGGGTTTTGCCTATAATGCTCCTCTTTGGAGGGCTGGACCCTGGGCCCAGGACTTGGAGTTTGCAAAAAACCATAAGGTTCCTGTTTTGCCAGGGTGCTATATAGGTCCAGGACAGTGGGTACCTTCATAGGACCCCAGGGCCTGAAGGTCTAATACGCTACCCACGGAGATGGGAGAAGACTGGATCAGTTTGCTGGTCAAACATCCTGCAGCATGGAGCAGGTAAGGGGGAGCCTGCGGGACTTGGTTCGACAGCAGGCTCCCCGGGGTAACCTAAAAGGGGGGATAGCCTGAGTATGCTCTGCATGGGCAACCGTGATCACTATGTCTAAGAGACAGGATGACACCCTTTCTCCCCCCATCACTAGGCCCCCCTGTCTAAAGGTGTTGCTAGCTAACCTGCTGTTTCTTCCTAGAGGCTAGTAAGGATCCTTAGGGGCCTTGAGAGAGTCCTACCTGGCCGGGAGTTTTGAATCTGCCGCCGTTTCTGCGCCATGGATCTCCAGCAGCGCGGCTCCTCCATGTTCTTCCTGTTTCCGGGTACGCGCGCGCGCGCGTGCACGCGCGCGTCTTATTGACGTTTTTTTCGCGCCAGACAGGAGGGCGGGGGGGGGGCGGGCCTGCGGCGTCATACAGGGGCGCGCCCTTCTGCTGTTATAGACAGCAGGCCTTGTCAGGGCTCAGTCTGTGGCTGATTTTTTCAAGGAGAGGACGCAGGGCGGCAG
This sequence comes from Rana kukunoris, assembly GCA_029574335.1. NCBI lineage: Eukaryota > Metazoa > Chordata > Amphibia > Anura > Ranidae > Rana > Rana kukunoris. The sequence continues at coordinate 635,435,535 of CM056049.1, read as the reverse complement.
AACAGTGACTCCCGGTGGCGGAAGAGGGGTAGTACATATGGACTTTGTCCCAATGTCTTTATTGTTAAGCCAAGAAATCCCCCTTATTTGACAGCAGGTTGGAGGCTGGCAAACTTAAATTAGGGTCATTGTATATGGTCAAAGAAAATAATATATAATTATTTAAAAAAAAAAAAAAAAAAAAAAAAGAAAGACCAATATACGGGCCCGTCAGTTTGTGGGGACACTAGTGATCTACTCTCCCCTAAACTCTGGAATTGTACTCCTGGCCACTACAGTCTGTTGTGTGGGCGGAGTCCCTCGATTTTGTATTATGGCTTCCAAGGGTTCGGGGTCAAAGGGTACAAAGAAGACCAAAAAACAAAAGGGTTCCCTTTCTGATTCTGATATGCCGATTCTTTCCCCGCAGCTTATTAATTTAAGAAGCGCCTTGGATGAGCCATTAGGGGGATCTGGTGCGGAGGCTGGCCCAGATCAGCCCAGCCCTGTGTTTATCACAGAGGAGATGCTAGCCGTATCCCTAGGGGGGCTAGAAGAGAGAATAGCAGCATTGATCGCTAGAGCTATTCCTGGTAAGAAACGGGTTAGATCCCCATCACCAGGGGGTGTATCCTCAGATGCTGAGATTCTCTCTCCGGAGGAATTAGAATCACAGGAGGATCAACTGGACCTGAACCAAGAGGGTTCAGGGATGGAAGGGTCTACCTCTGAGGAACCATTTTCAGACTCCCAGACAGAGAGACTGTGGGTACAGTCTTTGACGGACATGGTCCGCTCGGCATTTAGTTTGCCATTGCCAGAACCTCAGGTTCCTCCGGTATCCTCTCTGGGCTCTTTGAGAGCCCCGTTAAGCAACGCAGTTTTTCCGGTCCATCCTCTCTTGGAGGAATTGATCTTTCGGGATTGGGTACGGCCGGACAGGGTTTTTCTGCCACCGAAAAGATTTGCGGTCATTTATCCCATGGAGGAAAAATTCTCCAAGAGATGGAGGCTCCCAGTAGTGGATGCAGCCATCTCATGTGTGAATAAATCACTAACTTGCCCGGTGGAAAACGTACATATGTTTAAAGATCCGGTTGATAAAAGATTAGAAACACTTTTAAAAGCATCCTTTGCTACGGCAGGAGCAGTGGTGCAGCCAGCGGTAGCTGCAATTGGAGTTTGTCAGGCATTAAAAGACCAGACAAAAGAGATGTTAAAAGACATGCCTACCCAACAAGCAGAAGAGTTTGCTGACATTCCCAGAGCTCTGTGTTTTGCGGTAGATGCTATAAAAGATTCCATCCAGCAGGCTTCTCGGTTATCACTATGTTTGGTACACATGAGAAGGCTCTTATGGTTGAAGAACTGGGCGGCAGAACCCCTGGGGGTAAGAAGCCGTGGTATCGCAAGCCGTCAAAGACAGCCCCTAAGTCTGCCTTATGAAGGGGCGCCCCCACTCTCACGGGTGGGGGGAAGGCTTCGTCTCTTCTCAGAAGTTTGGGAAGCCAAGATCCCCGACAATTGGGTCCGGGCATCTGTAACCACAGGTTACAGACTGGAGTTTCTAAGGTATCCTCCGCCTCATTTTCAAGAATCAAGGCTACCAAGGGATCCAGCAAGGAAGGCCTCAATGCTGGCAGCTTTGGATCACCTGCTTTGCCAGGACGTAATTATAGAAGTGCCAGCCCAAGAGCAAGGCCTAGGTTTCTATTCCAATCTCTTTGTCATACCAAAGCCCAACGGCGATGTCAGGCCAATTTTGGACCTAAAGAGGTTAAACGGTTATCTAAGGGTGCGTTCCTTCCGGATGGAATCCATCCGGTCAGCAGCCGCCGCGCTTCAGAAGGACGATTTTCTGGCCTCCATAGACATAAAAGATGCTTACCTTCATGTACCAATCTTTCAGTCGCATCAAAGGTTTTTACGCTTCGCGGTCGGGCAGCGACACTTCCAATTCAGGGCGCTCCCTTTCGGGCTGGCCACGGCCCCCCGGGTATTCACGAAGATCCTAGCCCCAGTTCTGGCCAATTTAAGAATCCAAGGAGTCACAGTCCTAGCATACTTGGACGACCTTTTAATTATAGATCACTCACGGACGGGTCTGCAGAAGGCAGTAAACCTCACGGTTCGGTACCTCGAAGTATTCGGCTGGGTCCTAAACCAGGGAAAGTCAGCATTCCAGCCTACAAAGCAGTTGGAATACCTCGGCATGAGGTTAGACACGGAACGTCAAAAGGTGTTCCTGCCCCTTGTAAAGATCAGGGCGATCAAGGGGTTGGTTCAGTTGGTTATAAACAAGAAAAGACCAACTATTCGCCTGTGTATGCGATTACTAGGCAAGCTAGTGGCCACATTCGAGGCAGTACCATACGCTCAGATCCACACTCGCGTCCTACAGGCAGCCATTCTAGCAGCCTGGGGCAAGAGGGCACATGCCTTAGAGTCCCCTTTGACGCTATCATCAAGGGTCCGACAAAGCCTGGCCTGGTGGTTGAACCCTCAGAACCTTCTAAAGGGAAGATCCTTCAGCCCTGTTGTCTGGAAGGTAGTTACCACAGACGCCAGCCTGGCAGGCTGGGGGGCGGTCTTCGAGGGGTTCTCCCGCCAGGGAACTTGGGTGAAAGCAGAGAGGCAGCTCCCCATCAATATCTTGGAAATCAGAGCTGCTCGCCTAGCCCTGTTGGCGTGGACCTCCAGATTAAAGGGGTTCCCGGTGAGAATCCAGTCAGACAATGCCACGGCGGTGGCATACATAAACCACCAAGGGGGAACCAGGAGCCAGGCCGCTCAAAGGGAAGTGAACTTGATTTTTCAATGGGCAGAGGTTCATGTACCCTGCATTTCAGCGATATTCATTCCCGGAGTGGACAACCTGCAGGCAGACTTCTTAAGTCGCCAGAGTCTGTTGCCAGGGGAGTGGTCTCTGCATCCCCAGGTCTTTCAGACAATCTGCCAGAGGTGGGGAACGCCAGACGTAGATATAATGGCATCCAGGTTCAACAAGAAACTAGACAGGTTCGTGTCGCGAGCGAGGGATCCTATGGCCTGCGGAACCGATGCGTTGGTTTGCCCTTGGCATCAATTCAAACTTCTATATGCATTCCCTCCACTACAGTTACTCCCCCGCCTGTTGCGCAAGATCAGAGTGGAGCACAAGCCAGTCATTCTAATAGCTCCAGCTTGGCCCCGGAGGGCTTGGTACTCACTAGTCCTGAATATGGCAGTGGGAGACCCTTGGACTCTTCCTCTACAACCAGACCTACTCTCACAAGGTCCGATCCTCCACCCTACATTACAGCGTCTAAATTTGACGGCCTGGAGGCTGAATCCCTGATTCTCAGGGGTAGGGGTCTGTCTAGGCAGGTAATCCCTACCCTGATTAAGGCTAGAAAGCCGGTCTCCAGGGTAATTTATTACAGGGTGTGGAGGAACTATATAGGCTGGTGTGAATCCAAAAGATGGAATTGCCGCAAATATACTATTGATAGGGGTTAAGTTTTCTCCAGCTAGGAGTGGATAAAGGCCTGGCACTAAGCACAATCAAAGGACAGATCTCAGCTCTGTCAGTGTGGTTTCAGAGGCCGCTGGCCACCCACTCGCTGGTAAAGACCTTCTTACAGGGGGTCTTGCGTATTAATCCTCCTGTCAAGTCACCAGTTTGTCCTTGGGACCTAAATCTTGTCCTGTCCACTCTACAGAAACAGCCTTTTGAGCCTTTGGCTGAGATTCCTTTACTCTTACTGACAAGAAAATTGGTTTTCTTGGTCGCCATAGTTTCGGCCAGGAGAGTGTCAGAATTAGCAGCCTTATCATGTAAGGAACCATATCTTGTTCTGCATAAGGACAGGGCAGTTCTCCGGCCCCATCCTTCCTTTCTACCAAAGGTTATATCCAAATTTCACTTAAACCAGGATTTGGTACTTCCATCCTTCTTTCCAAAACCTACATCTAGAAAGGAGGGGTTGCTGCATACCTTGGATATTGTCCGGGCCATGAAGGCCTATCTTAAAGCTACAGAAAAGATCCGGAAAACAGATGTGTTATTCGTTCTACCAGATGGCCCCAAGAAGGGGCAGGCAGCTGCAAAATCCACCATCTCAAGATGGATTAGACAATTAATCATTCAAGCCTACGGGTTGAAGAGGTTGCCTCCTCCGTTGTCGGTAAAGGCCCATTCTACCAGGGCCATGGGCGCCTCTTGGGCAGCACACCATCAGATCTCTATGGCTCAGATATGCAAGGCGGCAACGTGGTCATCAGTCCACACGTTTACAAGGTTTTATCAACTAGACGTGAGAAGGAATGCGGATTCTGCCTTTGGACAGGCAGTACTACAGGCTGCAGTTTGAAATCCTCGGGATCAGAAACACCCTTGGTTATAAAAAAAAAAAAAAAAAAGGTTTTTTCTTGACTAAGTTGGAATTATTATTATGATTTGAGTTTATCTCTAAATTGAATCCTTCTTTGGAAGATGTCTCCCTCCCCTCATTAAAGCATTGCTTTCGGACATCCCACATAGTAATGAATATGCCGCTCTGTGTCCCGTGATGTACGAGAAAGAAAAAGGGATTTTTAAATACAGCTTACCTGTAAAATCCTTTTCTTGGAGTACATCACGGGACACAGAGCTCCCACCCCTCTTTTGGGTGACCATTTTGGGAGGCATACTGCTTGCTACAAAACTGAGGGACTCCCTCTAGGGGAGGGGGTTATATAGGGAGGGGACTTCCTGTTTGAAGATTGCCAGTGTCCACACCTGAAGGTACTCCATATAACCCACATAGTAATGAATATGCCGCTCTGTGTCCCGTGATGTACTCCAAGAAAAGGATTTTACAGGTAAGCTGTATTTAAAAATCCCTTTTTTTTGTATCTTTAATTCTCTCTGTTTAGTGTGGAATTTGTAAGGGACAACTTGGTGATGCAACGACAGGAACGGATGTCAGGATTCGCAATGGCCTATTAAACTGTAATGATTGTTACATCAGATCCAGAAGTGAGTGTTTTTCTCATATTCACCATATCCTCATAATCCTTCATGTCATTTCTTTCATTTCATGTCTCTGTAAAAACAGGTTTATGCCCAATTTCAGAAAACACAAGTACATTGGGGTGTTTTTTTATTTGAAGTAGAACCCCCCACCCCCATCTGTTTCTGATCCCTTTTCATGTCAAATGCAGTGTTTGCAGGTGCTGATGTAGTTTTTTGTTAATTTTTATTGCTGCCCTCTGCTGGTGAAGCTCCCAAAGAATAGACCACAGCAGGTGTTTCTGCACTGGTGTGATGTGCTATGGCATTTAGCATCTGTGTGCATTGCTGCCACCTGAATGTACAGCAAAATAAATCTATGAGGTTGGAACGTGGGAACTACCACTACTGACCTGTATTAAAAGCACAGGTACTGGGACTGTCATCCTTATCCTTGCTTCATCAGTTGATGAGTCAGTGACCTTGGAATATATGTGTGTATCAGGTGTCTTGACACCCAATATAATTTATAGGTTTGTTCCATGTCACGGACTCACCAGGGAAAGGGTAAACATGAGAAACCTGGAAATGATACCTTCAAAATCAAGTCTGACGTTCTTGGCTTTTAAAATTAGTGCTTCAGTAAGACAGAGATTTTGCCTAATGGCGCGCACTCATATGGAGAACAGGTGAGGGATATATTTATATCTGTATCATACATGTTTGATGACAAGCTATTTCATGTCATTTCTTCTAGCGGCTGGACACCCTACACCATTGTGACTTCATCAGCAGCCATGAAGAGCATTTGGAAAGGCAGAGCTCCCCTTTCGTGTGGGTGGACGCCAGACAATCACTTTTACCTGCAGATACCCTGACACTCATCTCATGTGGAGAGAGGAACACTGTGTGTGTGGTGCTTACTACTAGCACACTACATGATTTGCTTCATATTTCATATACAGAAAGAATATGGTAGATTAAATCTGTGGAACACCACAGGGGAGTATTGTTTATTTGCCAAGAAGAGTGAAGTCATGCCCTGGTTTACAAACAACCTGCAAACCGTTGCAACGCTTAAAGCGGTGTGTCCTGGAAGTGTGTATTGTGCTACATGTTCTGATGTGCCTCTTTCAATTCAACTTAAAAATTAAAGGTGCAATCGATTTGTACTTGGTCTAATTATAGGGCTTCATCTTATGCACAAGCTACAGAAAATGTAACCAGCAAACTCTGATACACTTACACTTACAGCACTGTGCATATTGTTTTGGATTGCTACAAAGATAGCTGTACCTGTTCCTGGGGAACAGATGTCCTAACTTGTGCTCACTGGTGGCCTCTACTTTTCATGGCCAGCTTGTAGGCAAGCCTCAAGTAACGCCATTACCAATATTTTAAATATCATTAACAAAAGAATAAATCGCCGTAATGTTTAGTGAGCAAGTTGTCCACTTCTTTAAAGGAAACAAACTAGAATAACATCACATACAATGTCACATCATTTAGTGTGGTAGATATTATTTGTGTGCTACTTTCACGCAGTGCAAGACAGAAATTGGCCTAAGTATTTTCTGCACAAGTTAAAGAATTACTCTGCCGCAGTTCTTCGTAGTTGCACAAGATGGCCTAGTTCCACATTGAATAGCTGAGGCCAGGGTTTTTAGTTCATATTATTATTTGATGCGAGCATTGGGTTTGGCACAAGGAAGCTTTGGTTGATCTAGTCTAATCTCTTAGGCTTTTCACAACACTTGAAGAATGTCTGCACAGCACCGATTGAGTCTCTTAATGTACAAGTGCACTATTAGTGATGTGGAACAATGCTGTTGTGACAGATAGGATCACATTCTGTGTCTGGATGTTTCTTAAACTTGTAGTGTAGATTTACTTAATAGGATATTGAAAAATTCCAGCTGTGTACATGTTGAAACCAAATGAGGTCCCAGAATTCCTTCTTAAGGTTTTCAGTATAATGAATATTAATGATATTACGTTTAGTGAGAACGCTATATTTTGGGGTCTAAAAGCAGTGGCCAACTGAGGGGTTATCTCATCACACCAGGGGGCAGCTCTTCACATTAATGACTTGGGGGAGTAGAGTGTCATATTTCCATTCTCCTCACTAGCAGATGAACCCTATATTTTTGGAAAAAGTTGGATCCTTTTTCGTTGACCCAATTAATTTTGCTGCTGGGAAGACAGGCCAATTGAAATATGATTGCTTGGTCCCTTGGTTCAGTCTCTTAACATGTGGTACCCGTAAGGACAACTGTATAGTCATGTCAGTGATGACAACCAACTCACAGATGACACCTTAGCGTGTCTGTTAAAAAAAAAGTATTAATGTTACTGTTGGCTAGACAATAATAATTTGCCACATCTTCTTAAAGGGTACTTGTTATCATTCACAATTTGGGCAGCAGCTGTGTAGGTCCAGTAATTTTTTTTTGTATCTGACCAGTTGAGGAAGGACCCCAGTGGCATTATGATGTGCTAAGTGAATTGGCAAGTTGCATTCTCTAAAAAATATGCCATCCTACAATATGTCTGCTCTGTTGTGCTTGGGTAACAAGTACACATCAAGCTAGAAGTTATTTATTTAAGCACTAGTGTTATTTTTTTAATTTTTAATTTTTTTTTGCATGTGTTTAGTAATCGCTAGAAGTGGCCCTTTATCTTGTATTGACCTTATATGGTTCTGTTACATCATACATACCAATTATTTACATTATAACATACAAAATGGTGCCTTAAATGCAATGCTGTTTCACATCTTTATATGTGTGACAGACCAATGCAATACAGCTACAACACAAGGAAGGTGATGAGAGAGGCAAGGCGGAGTCTGTTTAGCTCTATACATTTTATAGAGTGATGAGTTTGTTTTGCTATTATATACTTTGCTAATGTGCTTGCATGGTTCATGGGTTCATGACTATAATGTTTACACAATTTGCATGGTGTCTGCAAATACTTTATATGGTATTCCAGCATTGCACAACACAGACATGACAATATTGATTTTTGTTTTATAACCAGGATTTTTTAGTATATCAAAATCGTCTGTAGTATTGAAAATATGTACTAAAGATGTACTGCCCTATCTGAGTTTTTATCTCAATGGGGATATGATATAATAATATCTGCATACAAGCTCTGGGGAAAGAAGTGGCATGTTTAGAATATTGGGATTCACATGCTTTATTCTAGTCACCAGCACTAAATATGGACATGGGGATCTTAATGAGAATATTTCATGTAGATCCCATGGATGATAGGAGCATCGGGTGGTCTTGTATCAACGCTTGACAAAAATCTCCTTTAATCTCCCGTCTAGGGATGAGCCGAACACCCCTGGGTTCGGTTCGCACCAGAACCTGCGAACAGACCAAAAGTTTGTGTGAACTTTAGAACCCTGTTAAAGTCTATGAGACTCGAACGTTTGAAATCTAAAGTACTCATTTTAAAGGCCAATATGCAAGTTATTGTCCTAAAAATTGTTTGGGGACCTGGGTCCTGCCCCAGGGGACATGTATCAATGCAAAAAAAGTTTTAAAAAACGGCCGTTTTTTCAGGAGCAGTGAATTTAATAATGCTTAAAGTGAAATAATAAAATTGAAATATTCCTTTAAATTTCATACTTAGGGGGGTGTATAGTATGCCTGTAAAGTAGCGCTTGTTTCCTGTGCTTAGAACTGTCCCTGCACAAAGTGTAATTTCTGAAGGAAAAAAGTCATTTAAAATCACTTACCTTAGGGTCTGGTATGGATATTAAGGGGAACCCTGCGTCAAATTAAAAAAAAATGATGTGGGGTTCCCCCAAATATCCATTCCAGACCCTTCAGGTCTGGTATGGATTTTAAGGGGAACTCCACCCCAAATTTAAAAAAAAATGCCGTGGACCCCCACACATTTTTTTTTTATGAATGACTTTTCTCTGTATTGCCGGAAGCCGACAATTCATTATAGCCGCGAGTGATTTTAAATTACTTTTTTTCCTTCAGAAATGACACTTTGTGCAGAGACAGTTCTAAGCATGGGAAACAATCGCTACTTTACAGGCATACTATACCCCCCCCCCAGGTACGAAATTTAAAGGAATATTTCACTTTCATTGTTTCACTTAAAGGAATTATTAAAATCACTGCTGCCAAAAAACTGCAGTTTTTAAAACTTTTTTTTGCATCGATACATGTCCCCTGGGGCAGGACCCAGGTCCCCAAACACTTTTTATTACAATAACGTGCATATTAGCCTTTAAAATTAGCACTTTAGATTTCAAACGTTCGAGTCCCATAGACTTTAACAGGGTTCTAAAGTTCATATGAACTTGCCGGGAACGCCCCAAATAGTTCGCTGTTCGGCGAACAGGCAATGTTCGAGTCGAAAATGAGTTCTACTCGAACTCGAAGCTCATCCCTAGTCCCGTCTAATCGCCAAAATGAATCTTGCCCTTTGTTTAAAACAGGACTGTAAGGTGATGTTTGTTTAATTTGGTAAATTCGTACATTTACTAGATGTACTGAAAATAATTTCCAGAACCTCCAGATCATCTTATGATGCAGGGCTCAAATGAGCCACAGGTGTCCTCTGTGCTGGATAGTTGTTGGATTCATACCGCACCTGTCTGGAGAAATCCCTCCATGTCTACTTGGCTATTTTGGTGTCTACAGATTTTCTCTTTAAGGAAACACCACCTGTATAATTCTCATTCACCCACCGCTCAGATTTTGTAGACTGCAGGATTCTATAGAAAGTATAGTGTCTCTGTCATCTGTACAGGAGGCAGCTGTTTTGAGGGTTAAATACCAAAGTGCAGTTTGGACTTCATTACCTTCAGCTGGCTTGGGATCCATAACATTGGCTTGGTTTTGATCTTCACAGCCACGTCTTTGGACTGGTTGCATCAGTCGTGACCCATTCTTAAACAGCACTTGTTAAGCCAGTATTTGGCATAATAATTCACTAGAATATAGTGACACTACTAAAAATAGATAATCAGAAGGAGAGGTTTTGGACAGCCGCACTCAAAAATAGGTAAAATTCAAAAATAGCCCTTTATTGTGGTAAAATAAATGGATGCACTACAAAGAAAGCATACAGTGGGAACAAAAAACAGCTGACGCGTTTCGCATTGAGCTTCAATGCTTAGTCATAGCTATATATATAGCTATGACTAAAACCTCTTCTTCTGATTGCCTAGTGCATTGCCGGCACCTGCCTGGGTTCTAAACGGACATTGATTGCCTGGAGCTCACCTGGAGCGGTTGTCTTTCCCATTACTGATAATAGATGGATTTATTCACTGAGAGCAAGTGACACGTATAGCATTGACATTGATTACTGGTGAACTGATAGGTCAAACTACAAATTAGTCATTGAGCCTTCAGAATGGTTGCCTCCCATGTGATGACTGCCAGGCACATTTTAAGGAATATTAGATGATCTCATAACTAGTGTCCTCAGCGCTGCATTAAAGCATAAATATACTACTAGTCTTATATGGGGCTCGTGTGTGGGGTTCTGTTGTATATTTTGCTAACAATGTGTGTTGCTGTGCAATCTTTGACCCTGTGACAGTAAAGAATGAATAATTGCTGTACTTAAGTTAGTGTTGAGTACTAACTTTCTAAGTGCTGTTTTTTCTTTCATATCTTTTTTTTTTACGGTGGTGTGGATTTTATTTATTCTTTAATTACCAACAAGCCAGTTGTTGGAAGCAATAGAGTCCTGCTTGAAATGTTATACAATGCTTAGTGTTGCTTTTAACTACTGTGGTTTCTCCTTTTACACTTGCAGAGATGATGAAGAGTCCTGTGTTAATCTTTGTCTGTTGTGCGATTATTCTGGTTTGGTGTATATTGCCTTAACAGAGGAACAATGTTCAGAGGGGGTTTCCAATGTTCTTTTCAGTTAACTAGCCCATTGGAAATTAGTTGGGGGGGGGGGGGGGGAAACATTCTTAATGCAACAGCTTTTATAGTAAATGTATGTTTATAAATAAATAAATATTGGGGAAAAAAACATGTTTGATGTTTCTATTTTTATTTGCTTGCCTTTATCTGGCCTTTAAGGGATAATTCCCACCACGGACACCAACAATGGAGCATAAGTTCTGCCACTGAGACCTGCAATGGGAAATAATTCCTGCCACGGACAGTTCAATACACGATTCTCTTCTCTCAATAAACTCAGTACTCAGTCTCTGTTGTCAATAGTAACAGCCGAAATCCCACGTGTAGCGATACTCCCTCAGGAGCCGCTGGTTGATTTGGGATCGGCGTATTAAGTTACCTTTCAGCTTTGTCTAGGGGTGAAATCAGTGAGCAGAGCAGTAAGCAAATGTCCAGCCAGTAGGTTTTCCAAATGCTTTATTTCTTGGGTCCAACACGACCAACATCAACAGGAGGTAGATAGGACAGGTTGATGAAGTAGAGAAAACCTTGCGGTATCAGGCTTGGATGAACAGGAGAGCAAGCCTGCTCTCAGTAACAATATATTTTGTCGCCACTCTAGCCAGAGTGGGTGAGGTGATCCCCGGACAGACTTCTGCAACAAGCCTGGCAGCCGAAGTTCTACTTTAAGATTGCTGGAAAGAACAGGTCCTTGCTATGGACCTGGCTCTGATTGGATTTAAGATGCCAGATGGGGCCTCTGCCACAGGCTCTATGCTGACAATGTGAACTGCAGATCGAATCCTTCCAGTCAATCACAATTGGGTGACCGATTGACAGTTGAAGTGTACCTGTCAGTGTGTTGGTCACTAGATCCCCGATGATTCGTTCAAGTCTCTCAACCTGCCTCCGGGTTCTCCTCAAGCCGACTTCCCACCACACAGCCAGCGGCCTAGGATCCTTCTCTTGGTGGTGAGTGGACCCAGCAAGTCACTGGGGCCCCTCGGCAGCATCCGCCAGGAACTCTGCGTAACTTTCGACCCCGGCCTGGTAGGCCATATTGCCGGGGTCTGTTGGATGCGCACACCCTGAAGAACCCCAAAAAATTGCGCCTGCCACAGATATACCCTCCCACAGCATGCCCTGCAAGGGAAAAACTCCTCCAATTGGCTGCTGGGGAAAAGTGAAAAGTGGCTCTGTTAAAAGCCCTTTGGCGCCATCTGTCGCCCAGGGGTGTGATTGACACCTCCAAAGCGCAGACTGACCCACAGAACAGTTCACAAATCCGTCGGCCTAAAATCCAAAGTACAAACAAGCCTGCTAGACAACATTAGCAGAAGTTGGCCATAGGGTGGCGCTAAAGAGCTAAAAAACAACGTAGTTTTGTGTATGTTGGCTGAAAAAAATCTTCCGTCTGTATGCAGAACAAGTTCACAGCCAACGCCCTTCGGACAAAATTCCACGGGTTTGTCCGATGGAAGTCCGATTGTGAGTTTTGGGCTTTAGGATTAAAGAATTCCACAAAGAACTTGCTTCCTAAAAATCGACACCAAATAAGTTGTACAATAGCTCATTAAATAAATAATAATAATAAAAAAAAATGAGACTATGCATACCCACTTAAAATCACAAAATTGAGGAAAACAGTTCACCAATCGCTCAGTTTGCGTAAGGGCAAATGTAATTAATTTTAATATAATTTTTGTATAAAAATTGTAATATTGGTGTACCAATCAGTATAACCATAATCGCCATACAACTGTCAAAATAACAGTGTATAAATCAAAATAAAATCTTCAGATTGATTCAATTCCAGAAAGTTTGTACAGCCAGGAATAATACACCTTGGGCCAGATTCACATACACTTTATTTTTTGCTGCGTAATCGAAATACTCTACGCTGCCGTATTTTACCAGGCTCTACACCGAATCCTGGTAGATTTTTGCCCGTACGCTACGGCGGCGTAGTCTATTTCTCGCCGCGCAATCGAAATACACGATTAGGGGGCGTGAAGCATTTAAATTAAGCACGTCCCCGCGGCGATCGAACTGCGCATGCTCCTTTCAGAAATTTCCCGCCGTGCATTGCGTGAAATTACGTTGTTACGTCATTCGTTGTTTGAGTAGCGTCGTTTATGAACATTCCTATTCCCGGACGACTTACGTAAAAATAATAAAAGACGTCGGAAAACGTAGAAATTCGACGCGGGAACAACGGCCATACTTAACATGGGCTGTCTAATATTAGAGCAGCAAAAAGCTGGTATAGTGTTACGCAAATAACAGATGACTAAAGGTGCCGTAAGAGATTGCGATTTAAGATCGTAATTTCGGGGATCGCCGGCAAAAGCTCATTTGCATACCCCGACGCGGAAAACGACGGGAAGTCCACCCAGTGGCCGCAATTTTATTGCAGCGTCGATCCGAAGGCGTACGAACACGTAATCCAGTGGAATTGAAGCCCGCAGCCGTCTATTCATGGTTTGAGGTTTTCGACTAGCTAAAAAACGCACGTAATTTGAAATTACTCCAGTCTAACACCAGTTAGACAGGAGTAAGGGCTCTGTGAATCTGGCCCCTTATTTCCACCACCAGTGTGATTAAATAGAGCCAGCTCCCCTATGGAAATGCGCTCACCAGATTGATTTGCCTTTTACTCTCATGAAAAGGCAAATAAGCTTTTAGGTCAATATCCACCTGGTAGTATCACTCCACAATCGGCAGGTCTTATCGCATGTAGTATGTGAGAGAAAACAAAAAGCCTCCAAAAGTTCAATAATCTCATAAAACATTTAAAATCCAAGTAAACCGCTCACATTTAAAATCCTCTTGTACAGTGTATGTAAATAGTTAGGTATCCAATAGGCAACAACTCATCCCAGTCTCACCACCTCAACGCTCACCAGTTTCAACTGTCAATGTAGTCACCTTCAACAATCTCCCAGGATCAACACATGAAGCAAGCTCAGCATAAATACGTCCCAAATCTTTTCCTCGTTTCCGACTTCATCAACAGGGATGAATCCCCGATGTTTAATATGGGGATACTACCAGATGGAAATTGACCTAAGAGCTTATTTGCCTTTTCTTGAGAGTGAAAGGCACTTCAATCTGGTGAGTGCATTTCCATAGGCAAGACTATTTAATTGCACTGGTGGTGGATAGAATGTGTAGTATTCCTGGCTCTACTAACATAGAGAGTCGACTGTTAATCACAAACTTTCCTGAATTGAATCACTCTGAAAATATATTTTTGATTTATACACTGTTATTTTGAAGGTTGTATGGACTGATTTGTATGATTTAAAAAATGTGGAATATTTTGTATTTTCACGTTTGTTTATATCCCTTGCAGATATATTATTGTTCACTGCATAGTAGCAGTGGTTGCGCTACTGTGGAATTGAATATTGGTTGGTACACTAATATTAATGTCACAAATTATTTTGGATTTATTATTTAAGTAGCAGCACAAAAATATGTGAATTTTTGGAATCCTAAGCGCACTATGATTTTAATATACATTCTTACCATATACTGAGTGTAGGATATGTCCCCCATGTACATATAGATCAACCAGAAAGGCAACTGTAATGGGTAAGACAGACTATCCTAAAAGGAAGCAATATAACAAGAGAAGAACATGATTAAAGAGTGAAGGTAAATGCAAAACACATAGGTAAGATGTGGAGAAAATTAAAAAAGGAGGATTAATGGGAAAGGTGCGCCCCAAAGGCATGCCCCTATTCAGTAGCTTGGAAGCTCCAGCTCAGATTCCACTGGAACATAACGTGAAACTCAAGGGTACCAGATACAATGGAAAAAAAAAATCATGGACCATGAGTAAGTTAAATATAGACCTAATTTGAGAGAGAGTGAGAGACTTCTATATGCAAGTCATATAATTAAAGGTTTGTTGGTCAAGGTATGTTGTCTTGCTGAAGACACAAATGTGTGTAATGGTGTTGATATCCCTGGATGTGTCTGTAACATGGAACATGATTTGGCATTGCTGGAAGATTGGTCAGAGCAGTGAAAACTCAGTTCAAAGTTTCTGAATGTAAAGTAATGCACCTAAAGAAAAATAATCCTTTAAGACAGTACAACATTTAGTGTACAGTGTTGGCCAGAACTACAGAGGAAAAAGATTTGGGGGTACTTATTTTAGATGATTGCAAAATGAGCACACATTGTGACGGTGGGGTTGATTTACTAAAACTGGAGTGTGCAAAATCTTGTGCAGCTCTGCATAGAAACCAATCGGCTTCCATGTTATATTGTCAAAGCTTACTGAATAAGGCCCCTTTCAGACGAACGGCTGTTTTGACGCAGCTAAAAGCATGTTTATGTTTTGCTGGAATTCAAGACTCCAGGTACAGCGATTAGCTGCATTTGTACAGTGCTTTTTTCTGCAGTTGCGTTTAGCCGCGGCACGATATTGAATGGGGAATCCGACTTGAATCCCTGCCAATATCAAGCACTGCGTTTGGTATGAATCTTGAGGGGGAACTCCACCCCAAATTTCTCATATAAAAACCCGGCATGGTTTTCCCCTACAGGAGCATACCAGGCCCTTGGATCTGCTATGGATTTTAAGGAGACCCCGTACGCCAAAAAAAAGGGCATGGGGTTCCCCCCAAAATCCATACCAGACCCATATCCCAGCAACAACCCGGCCGATCAGGAAAGGGGTGGGTACGAGCGAGCCACCCCCTCCTTCACCGTGCCAGGCCGCATGCCCTCAATATGGGGGGTACCCTGTGGCCCCCCCACCCCAAAGCACCTGTCCCCATGTTGATGAGGACAGGGCCTCTTCCCGACAGCCCTGGCCGTTGGTTGTTGGGGTCTGCGGGAGGGGAGCTTATCGGAATCCGGGAGCCTCCTTTAAGAAGGGGGCCCCCAGATGCCGGCCCCCCACCCTAGGTGAATGAATATGGGGGTACCCCTAGCCATCGTACCCCTAGCCATTCACCTGGCGGAAAAAAATGTAAGCGGGGCCTGCTTCTTCGATGTCTTCTGCGCGGGGGGGCGTGCCGGTCTTTACCGCCGCCTGGTTCTCTTCCGCCGGGGGGGGGGGCTTTTTTCTTTACAGCGGCCCCCCTCCCGGGCTTCTTCGACGTCTTTGGCGGGGGGTGCCTGGGCTTCTGTCGCCTTCTGCCTTCTTCTTCTCTTCTTCTTCGCTGTTGACACGCCGCTTTCCCCCGCTGTAATGCTGTGTGCGTGGCTCTCACTGATTTATATAGGCCTCTTATGACGTCACAGTCCCAGAATGCTCTGGTACCACTCAGAGCATGATGGGACTGTGACGTCATAAGAGGCCTATATAAATCAGTGCGAGCTGCGCACACAGCATCAAAGCGGGAGGAAGCGACGTGTCAACAGCGAAGAAGAAGGCAGAAGGCGACAGAAGCACGGGCACCCTCTGCCGAAGACGTTGAAGAATCCCGGTAGGGGGGCGGCTGTAAAAGAGCTAAAGAAGAAAGTGCCCCCCCCCCGGCGGAAGAGAACCAGACGGCGGTGAGTACCGGCACAGCCCCCGCCCCCCGCCAAAGACGTCGAAGAAGCCCGGGAGGAGGGCCACTGTAAAAGAGCTAAAGAAGAAAGCCCCGCTGGCGGAAGAGAACCAGACGGCGGTGAAGACCTGCACATCCCCCCCTGCGCAGAAGACATTGAAGAAGCAGGCCCCCCTCGTAAAAGAGCTAAAGAAGAGAGGGGGCCCCAGAGCTGACTAATAAATTACTTTAAAAACCCTGTGTAGTGTGTTATTTAAAAAAAAAAAATCCGCCAGGTGAATGGCTAGGGGTACGATGTATCCCATATTCATTTACCTAGGGTGGGGGGCTGGCATCTGGGGGCCCCCTTCTTAAAAGCGGGTCCTGGATTCCGATAAGCTCCCCTCCCGCCAACCCCCGAAAACCAACTGCCAGGGTTGTCGGGAAGTGGCCCTGTCCTCATCAACATGAGGACAGGTGCTTTGGGGTGGGGGGCACAAGACCGTGGGGAACAAAACCGCAGGTAACCGTAGTGTGTGAATGATGTCATGGGAAAGCATTGTGTACTTCTAGCTGCGGCAGGCCATTTCAACACATGTTTATGTTTCCCCTTAAACCACTTAAGTGTTTCTTTAGCAGTGTGATTGGGGTCCTTGTCTTGCTCTAACGTGAACCTCTGTCTTAGCCTCAAATCGCACACAGAGTGGTACAGGTTTTGCTCAAGAATATCCCTGTATTTAGCACCATCCATCTTTCCCTCAACCCTGACCAGTTTCCCAGTCCCGACTGCCGAAAAATATCTCCACAGCATGATGCTGCCACATCATGTTTCACTGAGGGGATGGTGTTCTTTGGGTGATGTGTTGGGTTTGCGCCAGACATAGTGTTTTCTTTGATGGCCAAAAAGTAACATTTTTGTCTCATCAGACCAGAGCACCCTCCTCCATACATTTTGGGAATTTCCCACATGCATTTTCGCAAACTCAAAACGTGCCATTTTGTTTTTTGCTGAACGTAATGACTTTCTTCTGGCCACTCTGCCATAAAACCCAACTCTATGGAGCGTAAGGCTTATTGTTGCCACTCTGATTAATGCCCTCCTTGCCCGGTCTGTGAGTTTTGTGTGCAGCCGTCTCTTGGCAGGTTTGCTGTTGTGCCATGTTCTTTCCATTTGGTTATTATAGATTTGGATATTTTTTTTTATAACCTAACTCTGAGGCGGCGTACACACGGCCGAGGTTCTCGCTGAAAACCAGCGAGAACCTCGCTGGAATGCACATTCCAGCGAGGACCTCGGCCGTGTGTACGGTCTCGGCGAGCTTCCCGTCGGGAAGCCGGTCGAGCAGAAATAGAGAGCACGCTCTCTATTTCCTCGACGGCCCGCCCGGAAGAATGGCTGGTTGCCATTCCCGACGGGCGGGTCGCCGATTTCGACGGCCGGGAGAGAACCTCGACGGGCGGAACGATGTGTTCTGCCCGTCGAGGTTCCCTGCCGTGTGTACGCGGCCTGACTTGTACTTCTCAACAACATTGTCACTTGTTTGGAGAGTTCCTTGGTCTTCATGGCAGTGTTTGATTAGTGGTGCCTCTTGCTTAGGTGTTGCAGCTCTTGGGGCCTTTGAAAAAGGTGTGTATATGTAATGACAGATCATGTGACACTTAGATTGCACACAGGTGGACATCATTTCACTAATTTTGTAACTTCTGAAGGTAATTGGTTGCACCAGAGCTTTTTATGGGCTTCATAACATACACACGTCAATTAAGAGTTTTTTATTTCTGAAAAATAGTCTTATGTATGTTTTTTTTTTTCATATTTTACTTCACCAACTTAGACTATTGTGTTCTGACCCATCACATATAATTCAGGTTAAAAAACATTGGACTAAAGGCTGTAATGTAACAAAATAGGTAAAATGCCAAGGGGGTGAATACTTTTGCAAGGCAGTGTATGGAGTGTGGAAAATGGTGATGGTCCATTATGTTTTCCTACAGACAGTCTGGGAAATATCTGGGTCATGTAAAAGTTGTGTATTGATTGGAAAAAATTTACTTTTTAAATTAAAATAATTACAGGGCCATAATCCACAAACAAAAATAGAAGGAACAATGTAAATAAAAGGGTTTTTAGTATCACTCTAAGCTGCATCTTTGAAATGGGAAACAGATTAAAGTGATTGTAAACTCAGGAGGTTTTTTTTATCTTAAAGGAGTTGTAAATAAATAAATACATAATAAATTGTTGAAATGACTGTTTACAGGGTATGGAGACATAATAGTTAACTGATTCCTTTTAAAAATGATTAAAAATAGATACAAATCAATCATATAATGTAACTGCAGTTTCTAGTTTCGTTTTTGCATGTTGTTTCCTGCCTGTGTTGTACAGAGCCACAGAGCCAATACAGGGCAGTGATGGTTTGGAAAATGAAACTGATTGGTGGTGAGGGGTTTTAGACACACAGTAATTACACCTCCTTGATTAGTGACCACAGAGAGAAAGCTTCCAGGACTGTGGTTATCAGGAAACAGACAACCAGGAAGTGTGGAGATCAGAGAAGAATTACAACTAGCAACTTGAGAGCAAAAACGAACAATGAAAACAGAACTGCATTCAGGTAAAGGAAGCTATTAAGATAAAAAAAAAAATTCCTTTACAAACCCTTTAATGCATTCTATGCATTAAGATAAAAAGCCTTCTCTGTGCAGTAGCCCCCCTAATACTTGCCTGACCCATTGATCCAGCGATGTTGCACCAGAGACTTGGTTCTCCGGGACTCTCCCTCCTCATTGGCTGAGACAGCAGCAAAGCGCCATTGTCTCCCGCTTCTGTCAATCAAAGTTAATGAGCCAATGAGGAGAGAGAGGGGGTGGGCAGGCCCGGGGCGCAGCTCTGTGTCTGAATAGACAGAGCAGTGCCTCAGTTGCCCCCATAGCAAGCTACTTGGTATGGGGGCACTCAACAGGAGGCAGGGGCCAGGAGGATCTGGGCTGTTCTGTGCAAAACCATTACACAGAGCAGGTAAGTATAACATGTTTATTATTATTTTTAACAAAGAAAAAGAGACTTTAGTTTTTAACAAAGAAAAAGAGACTTTAGTATCACTTTAATAGATCATATGACCTGATATTGGAAGATGATTTTAGGTACTTTACTATTTCTTTTTGGTAAAGGTTTTAAACAGCTGCTGAATTTCACTCTTCTGTATGATGTGTTTTGACTTCAAGGCCCCTTTCACACTGAGGTAGTTTGCATGCGCTATTGCACTAAAAATAGCGCTTGCAAACCAACCCTAAACAGCGACTGCTGTTTCTCCAGTGTGAAAGCACGAGGGCTTTCACACTAGAGCGGTGCACTAGCAGGACCGCTCCAAAAGTCCTGCTAGCAGCATCTTTGCAGCGGTGAGAGGAGCGGTGTGTTTACCGCTCCTCTGCCACTCATTCCTATTGAAAGCAAAGGAATACCGCGGCTATACCGCCGGGGCGGTATTGACCCTTTTTCGGATGCTAGCAGGGGCTAAAACCTCACCGCTAGCGGCCAAATACCGCCGCAATTTCGACAGTATAGCGCCACTAAAAATGGCGACGCTTTACCGCCACCGCACCCCCCGCCCCAGTGTAAAGGGGCCTAAGGGACAGCAGTAATGTGCAGTAATCAACAGAAATTTAGTGAGTTTTGATTTAAATTGAAAATAAAAATAGTTTTTCAGAATAGTTAACTGGACATCTGATCCTTCAGCCTTTATCAACCATTTTAACACAGAATAACCCTTGAAATAACTTTCTAGTCTCAGGGAATCATTGCTATTATATCTACAGCTCCACAGTACATTAATGTGAAGTTTAATAAGAAGAATGCTCCTTACATGTGTGGGCAGTAGGAACAATCCTCTCCTTATGCATAAAGTAGCTAAAAATATAATTGGAATGATTGTCCCTTATATTGGGTTCAGTTGGAAGAATGCCCCCCCCCCCCCCTTATGCATAAAACAGCTAAAGAGATAATTGGTGGTTACTTATCTGAGAGTCCATAATCACTCATTGGTGAAGGAACCTTGAGGAAATCTAGAGTTCCACAGAGCATTGGCTGAATATAGTCTGGTTTATAGCAGAGTGCAGCTGGAGTACTAAATACCGTACCTGTTAAGGCTGGTGCACAGAGAAAATCGGGCAAATGATCATCAAATTTTTCTCATTGTCTCACAGCAGGTCGGAACCGAGGAAGGAAACAATGTATAAAAATTCTCGTACGATAAAGACTTTTTTTTGTTATTTATTGTTTTGATCATACGCTTCAGTCTTTCATTTCTCATATAAAAATCGTACGAAGATGGTACACATTAAACTAAAATTGTTCATTCTGATCATGTATGAGAAAAATTTGTGCCTTCGGAATTTTTTTTTTTTTTTGCAAAGTCTGAAAGTTGTGTACACACTATATGAAAATCGAAGTATCATGCATCATACAGAATTTTTCTATTTTTTTTTTAGTATGTACCCCACTTTAGTGTTTAAAGCACAAGCAAGAAGCAACAGCCAATTACCCTAAAGCCTCATACATAGATCGGGCTTCCATTGGGCAAATCCGTGGATGTTTGTCTGAAGGGTGTTGGCCATGAACTTGTTCTGCATACAGACGGCAGAACTTTTTCATCCAACATTCATGAAACCATGTTTTTTCTGCTCTTTAGTGCCACCCTTTGGACAACTTCTGCTAATGTTATCTGATGGTTAGCATTGGTTCAGAGCATGCGTGTTTGTACACACGATCTGATAATCCGATGGAACACATTTGTTGTCAGACAATTTGAAAGCATGCACAGCCAACATTTGTTGTCCGAAATTCCGACAACAATTGTCTGATGGAGCATACAGATGGTTGGATTATCTGTCAAAACACGTCCGTCGGACGATTGTTGTCGGAATATCGGATCGTGTATGGGCCTTAGGACCTCGTACACACAATAGGATAGCCAGAGGACAATGGTCTGATGGACCGTTTTCATCGGTCAAAACCGATCGTGTGTGGGGCCCCATAGGTTATTTAACCTTTAAAAAAGCCACCTTGCTTTAAAATTAACCTATGGACTCCTAACCGATTGGTCAAAACCGTTGGTTAAAAATCCACGCATGCTCAGAATCAAGTCGACGCATGCTTGGAAGCATTGAACTTCATTTTTTTCAGCACGTCGTTGTGTTTCATGTCACCGCGTTCTGATACGATCATTTTTTTAACCACTTAAGGACCGGACCAATAGGCTGGTAAATGACCCAAGGGGTTTTTACAATTCGGCACTGCGTTGCTTTAACAGAGAATTGCGCGGTCGTGCGACGTGGCTCCCAAACAAAATTTGCGTCCTTTACTTCCCACAAATATAGCTTTCTTTTGGTGGTATTTGATCGCCTCTGCGATATTTATTTTTTGCGCTATATACAAAAATATAGCGACATTTTTGAAAAAAATCTATATTTTTTACTTTTTGTTATAAGAAAAATCAAATAAACTAAATTGTAGTCAAACATTTAGGCCAACATTTATTTAGCCACATGTCTTTAGTAAAAAAAAATCGCAATAAAAAAAAAATAGCTACCTAGCGGGAACAGCGACACTAATACGATCAGATCAGAAAAATGATCGCTTAGTGACACTGGCAATAGGGAGTGAAAGGGTTAACTAGGGCGGTGATCAAGGGGTTAAAACTTTATTAGGGGGGGGGTACGGGGCTATCCTAAACCTAACACTAACTGCCTGTCACACTAACTGTCACACTGACACTAAATGCAGTGATCGGTACACTGCATTCAGTGACACTGTGACAGGGGGGTGGGGGGGGGGGGTAATCGCAAGGGGTTAATGTGCCTGCATGTACTGGTGTCAGTGTAGTGTTGTGCAGACTTACTATGTGATGTGATCTCTCCTCAGCGGCAGTTGAAAAAAACGCAGAGAGCAGAGATCACATCACTTCCCTCTTCTTGTGTTTACACAGGAGGAGGAAGTGCACTGCAGGGGGAGCGCGCGCATTGGCTGGGAGCGATCCGGAGGGGGCGGACAAAAACGAACAGCCGCCCCCTCAGCATGGATCGCTCCTACAGCCACCGGGACCGTCGCATGTACCGGGGGGGTCCCGATTGGACCCCCGACCCACGTCTAGGCAGCAACGTATATATACGTTGATGTGCCTGTCCGTGCCATTCTGCCGACGTAAATGTACATGCAGCGGTCCTTAAGAGGTTAACAGATGGTGTGTAGGCACATCAGACCATCAGTCAGCTTCATCGGTTAACCTATGACAACGGTCCTTCAAACCGTTCTCATCGGATGGACTGATCGTGTGTACAAGGCTTAAGACGCACATAAAACAAACACCAAATAAATGAAGCTCCCTTTTGACCATTTTCACTCAACTTTATTAAGTCTTGTTCTGGCTTCCTTTGATGAGTTTCCTGCTGGGACTGATGAATTATACATTAGAAAGGTCTTTATACTTATTACTGTATTTCCCCGTTCACTGGCTCATTCAACAGTGTTAATAAATCGGATTCCCTACAGAAATGCTTGGTCAGGATATTTGTGTTCGGTTATCACTAAAGTCTTCTCCTCTTTCCATAACACATTGTGGTGACAGCTTGCATTAAATTAATGACAAATACCTAACTTTAAGATTACACATGTTCTGGCTTTTAATGCACTGTCTAAATTGAAATCCCAAACAGGTGATTACTACATTTTGGCTTCCTCAGCGAAACAGCCATTAAGGACATTGTGATGGTCCATGGGCCATATTTCCAACAGCCATTTGGCTCGAGCTTTTAGGACAGGAACCAAGATTTTAATTCAATTTCTACGAGATGATGGATGTTGTTCTTTAATGCAAGAATATGTGCTACATTAACAAGACTGTCTGCGTCATTTCCATCTGCAGCCACACAAAAAGGAACCTCTGCAAATGTCCAGACGTGAACAATTACAAACATCAATCCAATTCTTTGTTGTTTTATCTTCCTGCCAGCTGGGAACATTGGCATGTGGCCTTAGATGTCATTATACCGTTTTTTTATTTATTTAGGTTTTAGGAGTTTTGGCCCATGACATTGAGATGCCACTAATTAATGGAAATAGTTTTTGAAGGAGTGGTATTTTTTTATCTGAGGGTACATGTCATGACGTCCTATGTGTTTGGCTCAGCGTTGTTTAAAGTGATAGTGGACTTCTGCAATATATGAATATATACACATTACACGCAGTCTCAAGGCTTGTGGGTGTTTACAAAAGGGAGGCTTTTACTGGTAAATAACATGCCCAAAGTGTTTTAAACGCATGTATACATTTTGGCAACATTGTTGTTGAAATTAATGTCCTAGTGACAGGGTCTCTTTAACTACTTGCCGACCAGTCACGTACCTGCTATGTCGCTGGACTACAAGTGATTATATCATAATGATCATCCCGGTTCTTTTTTTCAAAGTCGTCTCTCTTTTAAAAGCAATCCTAGTGGCCATAGGTGTCTGCACATAGGGGGGGGGGGGCAGAATTTTAAGGTCACCCATGCTCCACCTTCTTTTGACAGTGTCATAGAGTGAAGAGGCTTAGTCGCAACTCGCAAGTATTTATTTTTAAAGAAGAAACGGCGTGTGCTATGTACAGGGTGCAGAATCCAGGCGTGTGCTATGTACAGGGTGCAGAATCCAGGCGTGTGCTATGTACAGGGTGCAGAATCCAGGCGTGTGCTATGTACAGGGTGCAGAATCCAGGCGTGTGCTATGAACAGGGTGCAGAATCCAGGTGTGTGCTATGTACAGGGTGCAGAAGCCAGGTGTGTGCTATGTACAGGGTGCAAAATCCAGGGGTGTTCTATGTACAGGGTGCAGAATCCAGGCGTGTGCTATGTACAGGTTGCAGAATCCAGGCGTGTGCTATGTACAGGGTGCGGAATCCAGGCGTGTGCTATGTACAGGGTGCAGAATCCAGGCGTGTGCTATGTACAGGGTGCAGAATCCAGGCGTGTGCTATGAACAGGGTGCAGAATCCAGGTGTGTGCTATGTACAGGGTGCAGAAGCCAAGTGTGTGCTATGTACAGGGTGCAAAATCCAGGGGTGTTCTATGTACAGGGTGCAGAATCCAGGCGTGTGCTATGTACAGGTTGCAGAATCCAGGCGTGTGCTATGTACAGGGTGCAGAATCCAGGCGTGTGCTATGTACAGGGTGCAGAATCCAGGCGTGTTTTATGTACGTGGTGCAGAAGCCAGGCGTGTGCAATGTACAGGGTGTGGAATCCAGACGTGTGCAATGTACAGGGTGCGGAATCCAGGCGTGTGCTATGTACAGGGTGCGGAATCCAGGCGTGTGCTATGTACAGGGTGCGGAATCCAGGCGTGTGCTATGTACAGGATGCGGAATCCAGGCGTGTGCTATGTACAGGGTGCGGAATCCAGGCGTGTGCTATGTACAGGGTGCGGAATCCAGGCGTGTGCTATGTACAGGGTGCGGAAGCCAGGCGTGTTCTATGTACAGGGTGCAGAATCCAAGCGTGTGCTATGTACAGGGTGCAGAATCCAGGCGTGTGCTATGTACAGGGTGCAGAAGCCAGGCGTGTGCTATGTACAGGGTGCAGAAGCCAGGCGTGTGCTATGTACAGGGTGCGGAATCCAGGCGTGTGCTATGTACAGGGTGCGGAATCCAGGCGTGTGCAATGTACAGGGTGCGGAATCCAGGCGTGTGCAATGTACAGGGTGCGGAATCCAGGCGTGTGCTATGTACAGGGTGCGGAATCCAGGCGTGTGCTATGTACAGGGTGCGGAATACAGGCGTGTGCTATGTACAGGGTGCGGAATCCAGGCGTGTGCTATGTACAGGGTGCGGAATCCAGGCGTGTGCTATGTACAGGGTGCGGAATCCAGGCGTGTGCTATGTACAGGGTGCGGAAGCCAGGCGTGTGCTATGTACAGGGTGCAGAATCCAGGCGTGTGCTATGTTTAGGGTGCAGAATCCAGGCGTGTGCTATGTACAGGGTGCAGAATCCAGAATCCGTTTACGTAAGGCGTTTTCAGGCGTAAAGATAAACCACCAAAAAGATGGCGCAGCCAATGTTAAGTATGGACGTCGGGACTGCGTCAAATTTTTCAAATTTTACGTCGTTTGCGTAACTCGTCCGTGAATGGGGCTACACGTAAATGTTTAGCGGCGTAATTTGGAGCATGCGCACTAGGATAGGTCCACGGAGGGCGCATGCGCCGTTAGTAAAAAAACGTAATTTACGTGGGGTCACACTTAATTTGAATAAAACACGCCCACATCAAACACATTTGAATTCGGCGGGCTTACGCCGGCCCATTTACGCTACCCCGCCGTAAATTAGCTTGGTGAATACAGCACTTGCCTCTCTAATTTACGGCGGCGTAGCGTATCTGAGATACGTCCGCACAAAATTGCGCCGCTCTATGTGAATTTAGCCAATAATGTTTGGGGGGTTCTGAGAAATTATTGGCAAAGAATACTGATTGTTACATATAAACAGTTCCAGAAAAGGCCTGGGTATAAAGTGGTTTTAATAATCATGTTAAAGGAACCTTGCTTGTGCAAGCCTTAGATAATCATGTTAATCTTTATTACTTGAAGAGTCACTAATGTTTTTCTTTATGTGACAGAAGATCTCCCTGAGTATGTGGAACGCATGCAACACAATATATAGCAGCATGTACCCACACAATTATCAGAATGATGTTATATACATTTGAGCTGGTTGGTGACAACTTGACTAGAGTGTCTAAAAAATAGACCACATCTGTGAAAAGAGATATTGATGTTTAAAATGAGAATATAATTTCCCATCATTACATATCCTTCATAATTCCACAGTGGATATGGCAACAGTTCAACGTAACGACGTTATGGAGCTGGAAAGATTCCAGATATGGACATCTAAATAAAAGGACTTGAGTTTGGAGACTCCTACTAAGATATGTCCAAAACATGGGAAGAATGCCTATAATCACTTCATCAAAGGCCATTGTGTAATATTATGGCATGTTGTTTACAATGCTCACTGGACTGTAGGATTTTTTAAAGTGTTTTTAAACCCTAACCACAAACTGCTCTTCTTAGCTCTCTTTTGGTCTGTTAAATATACTGTACAATTCAAAGTGTTTTGTTACATTGGTTCGAGACATGCAAGAACATATCGGTTAGAAATTCAGAGCTGTCCTGTTAATGCATAAAATTATATTTGACCAAACTTATTAACCACTTGCCGACCAGCCGAGCCCAGTTATACGCAATCGTTCCCCACAGAAACAGAACGGGGATCTGCCATAGTAAACCAGGCAGATCTCCGTTCTGACAGGGGACCACACAGAGATCTTGGCGCCATCATTCCCCACAGAGACAAAACGGGGATCTGCCATAGTAAACCAGGCAGATCTCTGTTCTGACAGGGGACCGCAATGTTGCCGCCATGCTAAAAATCACTGATCACCTCCATTACTAGTAAAAAAAAAAAAAAAAAAAGCCATATATCGTTCCCCTATTTTGTAGATGCTATAACTTTTGGGCAAACCAATCAATATACGCTTATTTTTTTTACATTTTTTTTAAATATATTTGGCAGAATACATATTGGCTTAAATATATGAAGAAATTCGATTTTTTTTATTTATTGGGTGTGTATTAGGGATGAGCTGAACACTCCCCAGTTTGGTTCGCACCAGAACATTCGAACAGGCAAAAAATCTATGGGACACGAACATGAAAAATCAAAAAGTGCTAATTTTAATAATGCTTAAAGTGAAACAATAAAAGTGAAATATTCCTTTAAATTTCGTACCTGGGGGGTGTCTATAGTATGCATGTAAAGTAGCGCATGTTTCTCATGCTTAGAATTGTCCCTGCACAAAGTGTAATTTCTGAAGGAAAAAAAGGAATTTAAAACTATTAGAGGGGGGTATTCATGAATTGTCGGTCCCGGCAATACAGACAAAAGTATTATTTTCAATGACTTTTATCTGTATTGCCAGGAGCTGACAATTCATTAATATCGGGAGTAGTTTTAAATTACTTTTTTGTGCAGGGAACCAAAATAAAATAAAAAAATCCATATCAGGCTCTTTAGGTCTGGTATGGATATTAAGGGGATCCCAGCGTAATTAACCACTTGAGTGCCCGCATACAGTCAAATGATGGCGGCAAAGGGGATCTGAATATCCCAGCCGCCGTCATTTGACAGCATCGTCTTCTCCGGCCACTGGGGGGTGCGCGGCGCGTCCCCGAGATGCCGACGCGCGTGCCTGGCGGTCGCGATGTCTGTCAGGTACCCGCGATCGGCAGTTTTAGAGCAAGGACGTGGAGCTCTGTGTGTAAACACAGAGCTCCACGTCCTGTCAGGGAGAGGAGACAGGATACACATTTAACCCTTTCCTCACCCCCTAGTGTTAACCCCTTCCCTGTCAGTCACATTTATACAGTAATTAGTGCGTTTTTATAGAACTGATCGCTGTATAAATGTGAATGGTCCCAAAAATGTGTCAAAAGTGTCCGATGTGTCCGTCGCAATATCGCAGTCCTGACAAAATTCGCAGATCGCTGTATTACTAGTAAAAAAAAAATTGTCAGAATTCTATCCCTTATTTTGTAGCCACTTTAACCTTTGCGCAAACCAATTACTATACGCTTATTGCGATTTTTTTTTTTTTACCAAAAATATGTAGAATACATATCGGCCTAAACTGGAAAAAAAATGGGATTTTTATTATAGCAAAAGGTCAATTTTGTTTGTGAGGCACGTCGCACGACCGCGCAATTTTAATTTAAAGCGACGCAGTGCTGAAAGCTGAAATTTTGTCTGGGCAGGAAGGGGGTATATGTGCCCAGTAAGCAAGTGGTTAAAAAAAAATGACAAAAATCCATACCAGACCCCCCCCAAACGTTCCAGGCCACATGCCCTCAACATGGCAAGGATGTCCCCATGTTGATGGGGACAAGAGCCTTATCCCCACAACCCTTGCCCGGTGGTTGTGGGGGTCTGCGGGCAGGGGGCTTATCGGAATCTGGAAGCCCCCTTTAACAAAGGGGACCCCCAGATTACAGCCCCCCATGTGAATTGATAAGGGGTATATTGTACCCCTATAATTTCACAAAAACAGTCAAATTGTTAAAAACCACACAGACACAGCTTTAAGGGTCCTTTATTAAAAAGAAAAAAAAGATTCCAGCGATGTAAATCCACTCTCGATCTCCACTCCAGCGATGGAATCCATTCTCGGTATCCAGCGATGATGTCCAGCGAGGAACACGCACATGATGCTGACTCCACCGGAGACACCCTGGGAATGACCGTGGCTAGCCTGACAGCTCTTATGTAGTTGAGGGCGGTGCCACCCGTCACGTGACCCCGCCCCCTCTGACGCAAGGCTTTCCCAGTGACGTGGATGGGTGACCCCGTCCCCCTCTGATGCAATGGAAACCACCCATCCACGTCAATGGGAAAGCCCAGCATTTCGCCTTGCGTCAGAGGGGGAGCAGCGGGGTCATGTGATGGATGGGCCCCCCTCAGCTACATAAGAGCTGTCAGGCTAGCTCCGCATCATTCCCGGGGTGTCTTCGGTGGAGTCAGCATCATGTGCGTGTTCCTCGCTGGACATCATCGCTGGAGAGTGGAGATCACCCATCGCTGGATACCGATAATGGATTCCATCGCTGGAGTGGAGATCGAGAGTGGATTTACATCGCTGGAATCTTTTTTTCCTTTTTAATTTTTTTATTTTTAATAAAGGACTTATAAAGCTGTGTCTGTGTGGTTTTTAACAATTTGACAATTTTTTTGTGAAATGATAGGGGTACAATGTACCCGTTTTCAATTCACATGGGGGGCGGGATCTGGGGGTCCCCTTTGTTAAATGGGGCTTCCAGATTCCAATAAGCCCCCTGCCTGCAGACCTCCACAACCACCGGGCAAGGGTTGTGTGGATGAGGCCCTTGTCCCCATCAACACAGGGACATCCTCCCCATGTTGAGGGCATGTGACCTGGTACGGTTTAGTGGCCTGCCAGGTTGCATGCTTAAAGTGTTTGCTATGGATTTTTTGGGGGAACCCCACGTAATTTTTTAATTCCGCGGGGCTCTCCTTAATATCCATACCAGACCTGAAGGGTAACCTGCACAAAATGTAATTTTTGAAGGAATAAAAAGTCATTTAAAACTACTGCCGCTATTAAAGCGGAGCTCCACCCTAAAGTGGAACTCCCGCTGATCGGAACCCTCCAAACCCTCTAAAGACAGGTATTTCCGGCTACACAGTCTGTGGGTAGACTGCAGACAGGACGTCGGATCCCTTCCCCCCGTTGTGTTCTGGGAAACACTCGGCTCCCAGAACACAGCGGGAGCCAGTCAGCACGGCGCAGCGCGGCTCGCGCATGCACCATAGGGAACCGGGCAGTGAAGCCGGAACTCTTCAATTCCTGGTTCCCTCACCGAGGATGGCAGGGGGGGCAGCAGAGTGATGAGCGATCGCTCGTCCTCTGCTGCAGACGGCGCTGGACTCCAGGACAGGTAAGTGTGCTGATATTAAAAGTCAGCAGCTGCAGTAATTGTAGCTGCTGGCTTTTAATATTTTTTTTTTCAGCAGACATCCGCTTTAATGAATTGTCGGGTCCCGGCAATACAGATAAAAGTAATTGAAAAAAATGGCAGGGGACCCCTGTCATTTTTTTAATTACTTTTCTCTGTGTTGCCGGGGCCGACAATTCATGAATAGCCGCTAGTAATTTGAAATGACTTTTTTTCCTTTAGAATTGACACTTTGTGCAGGGACTTTTATAAGCATGCGAAACATGCGCTACTTTACAGGCATACTATAAACACCCCCCAGGTACGAAATTTAAAGGAATATTTCACTTATATTGTTTTATTTTAAGCATTATTAAAATCACTGCTCCCGAAAAAAAAATTAGTTTGTAAAACTTTTTTTGCATTGATACATGTGCCCTGGGGGCAGGACCCAGGTCCCCAAACACCCAATAACTTGAAAATTAACCTTTACAATTGGCACTTTAGAATTCTCCCATAGACTTTTACAGGGTGTTCCGTGGATTTTCGAATTTGCCACGAACACCGCAAAATGTTCGCTGTTCGCCGAACAGGCAATGTTCGAGTTGAATTTATAGCTCATCCCTAGTGTGTATTATAGCAAAAAGTAAAAAAAAGTTTTTTTCTTTTTCAAAAAAAAGCTGCTGGTTTGTTTTGGGTGGCACGTTACCTCTGTATCTCCGCCAACTAGGGTACTTGATGAGAATTGTAGTAAAGGGAATGTCCACACAACAGGTGTCTTTTCTTTGCTTTTATTACCCAGCCAGGTAAAAACGGTTAAACAGTAGAAAGGTGAAGGGATAGCAAATAGGAGACAGTAGATCCAGGTATAACTGAACATGGGTAACAGTCCTGCTTCCAACTACACTTTACTTCGCCAGTTCACCTGGAATGGGTATAGCGCACCTGTACAGGCCTCTCTCACAAGTCTGGCAGCCAGAATGTCACTCGAATTTAGGATTATGTCTCTGCCACAGACCCTCCCATAAGATTGGAGACAATTATGATCCGGAATCCTTTCTTAGTAGATTCAGCACCCGGATCTCCTTCAGGTAGTTTTTCACAGCCAGTAGCTAACAGTTGACCAACATCCAGCCTGCCAGAACTCAGGTGGTCCCCCGATGAATGGGCAGGCCCCTCCTGAAACACCAGCCTCGTGCTTGGTATTTCTCGGACAGGACTCCTCATCGGCAGTTTCCTCCAGCTGGACGGACAGCTCGGGACCCCCTCCAGATTGGGGACCCAGTCGGCTACTGGGCCCACACAGTGGATCAATCGCTCCGGGGCCAACGTTGTCCCGGAACCAGGAACACTGCTGCCCACGCACACCCCGGCCAGGAGGGCCATATGGGGGGATGTCCTGAAATTGCTACCCCAATGGTGGGCGCCACACGAGGAAGAACATTGAGGTAATAGCGTCTGCCCCTGTTATACCCCTCCCCAGAATGCACAGCAAGGCAGCCAACCCCCGACTGGTCGCTAAGGAGTGGCACTTAGAGCACTTGACCACACTGCTGCCACCTGCCCTTCAGGGGTGATGGGAGAAGCCAGCTCACAGTACAGCCAAGCAGAGACCCAAATTTAGCCATCAGATGATCTCAGAGCTAACTGTTTCTCTGAGTCCTTCCCCTAAATTTAACATAGCACCGGCTCTGGATAAACTGACATAATGATGTCTCCACCAACATGGTGGCACCATGACCAAAATAAGTTGTTTGAATGCTTCAAATCTGAAGGGCAATGGCTTTTCAATATTTTCCAAAGGACTTCCTTGAATGCATACAGTCCTTCACTGAATGTAAACGGCTCCCAATTCCTCAAAGCTTAGTGGAACTTTAGTCAGAAAATGAAGTCCTGAAGCTGGCCCCATTTGCAGGTATCTCTAAAACATTAAAAATAAGTGCCTAGACCAGTGATGGCGAACCTTGGCACCCCAGATGTTTTTGAACTACATTTCCCATGATGCTCAGCTATGCTGCAGAGTGCATGAGCATCATAAGAAATGTAGTTTCAAAACATCTGGGGTGCCAAGGTTCGCCATCACTGGCCTAGACTGTTTAGAATCCAGTAATACACTGGGGGGTTATTTACGAAAGGCAAATCCACTTGAAAGTGCAGTTGCTGTAAATCTGAGGAATACATGCAAGGAAAATAAAAAACATAATTTTAGCTTTCACATGATGGATGATAAAATCAGCAGAGCTTCCCCTCATTACAGATCTTCCCCTTATTTCAGAGCTTCCCCTCAGATCTACAGCGACTGCACTTGTCAAAGTTGCTTAAATCCTTATGGCACTCCCCCTGCCGCTACCCCGTCTAGATGGCAGGCAGCGGCTCCTGTGTCCTCTCCTCCATTATGGTCGCTTACGCTGTGCACCATCTTCCCTCCTCCTTGGCGTCCAATAGGATTGCCTGTCCTTTCAGCCAATAGGGTGACGGGTCCTGCTTCCTGATTAATATATATAATAAGAATCCGCGCTTAGGATGTAAGCAGGTGTGGGGGTGATCAAAATAAGTAAAATATGAATAACCAGACTGCGGCCCCCCTGACACGTATCCCCTAAGGGATAAGTAAGAAGATATGGAAAGAAGGTGGGGGTGGTGGCGCCACCACCCCCACCTTCTTTCCACTGCTTCCTGATTGGCCAGGAGGAGGATCAGTGTTAAAATAGCTAATATTTATTCGCTATTGTAACACACCTGGGTGGGATCGGTTTGCATCCTCTCCGCCCGATCCACCCTATTTTGAAGCCTAATTGAGCCTCTTGTTCTCAACAGGTGCTCCAAAAAAACAACCACCCACCAGTGTAATCCATTGGTCCAGCGTCCTGAAAGGGACTGGATGCATGGATAGGAGGGGTGGCGCTGGTGCGCCCTTAATGGACTTCTGCCCCCCCCCCCCCCCCAGTGTTGATAGAGGAAGAAAATAATGTTTCTACTTCATCCTGACATTGCAGCTGTTTCTCGCCACCATCACTGCTCTAACCACCTCTTTTCTAGCAAAGCAGAAACATTTGGTGTTTTAATTTCATCTTATTCAACTGGCTGATAGCATACAAGCAACGTATGTAGGCATAGGACACGCCCCCTGCCACACCCTCCTAAAAGAGATTTAACCCCCCCAAAAAAAGGTTATTAAATCCACAAGAGCTTTTTTTTAACCACTACTATTCCTTTATATTGGCTTTAATAATTTACAAATGCAGCAATTTAGAATTTAGAGGAAAGATTTAACACTGGGATAAAAAAAATTGAAAGATAAAAAGTGTATTTTATATACAGCTATATGGATCAGACCAAAATGAGGGACATTGCTCCAAATCAGGGACAGTTGGGAGGTATGCTGATAGTATGCACTTGCAAAGTGGCTTCTCACTGTTCTGCGATGAGAAGTGGAGATCGTCCCCTCCGCTCTTCATTGCAACTACATAACCTGCTCAACAGAGGATAAATCATTATTGCCATTTATCTCTGTTTAATTAACAGAAACTATGTGTATAGTTATAAAGGCCAATAAGATACAAATGCATTGAAAACTGTGTCGCAATAAATCCCATTCTCCTGGTTTTACTATTTCACATCCACTAGATGGCGACATCTACCTTTCCCAAGGTCCAGCCCTTGTTCTTTCAGCATGGTGCAGCTTATTGTGTTGGAGTTCAGTGCAGACCAGGCACTGTTTATCCTACATATATTTTGCTAGATTTATGAAATGAATTACCTCTATATAACAGTAAGCACCATATTATAAGTTTTAAAGGGGTTGTAAAGGTACTCATCCTTCGATTTTGCTTTAAAATGTCCTTATTTCTTCTGAGAAATCCTCACTTCCTGTTCTTCTGTCTGTAACTACACACTGTAATGCAAGGCTTTCTCCCTGGTGTGGAGTGTCGTGCTCGCCCCCTCCCTTGGACTACAGGAGAGTCAGGGGGTCCTGTGTAAGTTCACCTTACAGATTTTTCTGTAAAGGTGAACTTACCCTTTAGCAGCAGGAGCTATTGTTTTCTGCTGCTGACAATCAAATGCAGTGAGGTAGAAGTGGGGAGGGGGGGGGGGACATGGCTCCAGAGATAGACATAATGAGCTGGTATGCACAGCGTCACTTACCTATGATCAAAGTCCGCCTCAGTCCCGTTCACCGCCGCTGCCATGTCTCCTCGTCGCTAGTTCCTGTTTTTGCCGCTGTGATTGGCCGGAGCGGCGATGACGTCACTCCCGCGCATGCGCGCAGGACCGACAGGCAAACACGGCATTAACCCTATTAATACCTATTAATGCCCGTTTCTGTGAACATACCTCCTTAACCGTGTAGGTTAAGGAGATATTTCTTGCACCTACAAGGAGGCCTTTATCTAGGCTTTCCTGTAGGTGCAAGTTTTAACAGTGGCTTTACAACCACTTTAAGGAAGAGATTGCATTAAGTTAAAACACCTAGGGCCAGATTCACGTACATTGGCGCATATATTGACCGGCGTAGCGCACCTCCTTTACGTTAGACCGGCGCAATGTAGAGGCGAAATCACCGTATCCTCGTAGTATTTGCGCAGAAATTTGCGCCGGTGCAACGTAATTCCCGAGACGTAAGGCGGAGTAATTCAAATTGAGAAGGACGTGGGTGTGTTCCATTTAAATGAGCCGTGACCCCATGCAAATGAAGGGCCGGCCGGATCGCGCATGCGCACATGAAGCAGACCATGGTCAGCACCTCTGTGCGCATGCTCACAACTCGGGAACGGCGCAATCAGTGAAATTGGAAGTGGACCCGGGCAACTTAGTGAGCTACGCAGAGAGCTAAAATAGACAGACACAAACGCCCTTCCTTTGCAAAAGTACATCCCTTTGTATCCCTTCCTATACAGCAAGGTGCTTTTGTTCTGTTGTTTGTTCGCGTTTGTTGCTTTGTGACTTGTCTTTGTGATATTTGTTGACTGTTTGAGCTAGTGTTTTGTATAATATATTTGATAGTGTTTTTTGGTGACTGGTTGTGCGACTTTTTTGTTGATAGATTTTGTTTGTTTTGTTGCTTGATTTTTCCTGCTTGTTTTTGTGAGTGATTTTTGTTGATTGTTTGGGAGAGAGTTGTTGTAAGAATATGACTGAAAGGAAGCACAAGACCAATTTTACTTTGGGGGAGAAACAAATTATTATTGCCCGGGCCCTTACCCAATATGGGCGTTTCCTGCATGGCCCGGAGAGTGCCAACACCCCCCGGCCAGGAAGAAGGAGATATTGCAGAACATTACCGACCAGGTAAATTCTGTGTGTGGGGGGGGAGACCCGGACACACGAGGGGATCGTCAAGAAGATCAATGATCTCCAGCGTCTGGTCCGTAAGAAGCTGGGGCAGATGGCAGCACATGCCAGGGGCACTGGAGGGGGCTGACAGCGGAGGAGCGTGTGGTGGCCCAGACCTTTAATAGGCAGCAAGTGGAGGGCCTGCCTGGCTATGACTCCATTGAGGAGGCCGTGATGACAGGTAAGGTTTTTTTTCCCTATCTGGTGTGTAGCATGTGTAGGGGGGGGGGAGGGAATATGTGGCAAGTGTGTGGATCATCCAACCTGTGAATGTTTTGTGTCATCCACAGATGTGCAGGAGGGTGCTGGGCCATCTGGCCTGACCGCACCATCCCCGGGACACCAGCCTGATGAGGACCCCCAGACAAGGCCGGAGTCCTCAGAGGAGTTTGAGTTGGAGGAGGAGGTCAGGCAGTGGCTTATTATTTTTGGAGGAGTCTTCCCCTCTGGCTGGCAGCAGCCAGCCCTCCATAAGGGGTAGCCCCTCCTACTCCTCCCCCAACAGGGCTCCCCTCCCGAGGGACTCCCCTTCTCCCCAGCCACAAGCATCATCTGGAGGCAGGAAGTCTTCCCAGAAGACCAGGGGGGTGGCCGAGGTTCTCCCCACCAATCTCAGAAGGGACCAGGCCCTTCAGACCCACCATCTGGGACAGGTCAGCCAGACTTTGGGGCGGATGGAGGAGAGCCTGTCCTCCATAAAGGATACGCTTGGGGACCTGGACTGCCACTCCCGGGCTCTTACAAACTGCCTAAACGAACTGCAGACTACTACAGCAGACGTTGCGCAGAATGTGAGGGCCCTCACCCAGGCTATCCAGGCCAATACGGCAACACTAAATGCTGGCCTGAACGGAATTGCCGTGGCTTTGGAGGGCAGGCCGCCAGGTGGGCAGAGACCAGGGGCTGCTCCTCCTTCCCTGGATTACCCCCCCCCCCCATGAGTCTCCCCTGAGGAGCCGGGCCGTGGCAGTGGGCGCTCCAGCCGTGGGTCACGCCAGCGGCATTAATTTGGTTTCCCCCTTTTTTTTTGTGCTGGACTTTTTTTTTTTTTTGCTGGAAATGTTTTGTTTTTTGTGGACAATTTTTTATTTTTTTTTGGGTTGTGTATGTCATTGTCATTGTGGCATTCTCATTGTGCCATGATTAATGTGTGTGTTTAACATGCAAAGATGCCTAATGTGAGCTGTCTCCTGGCTGCTCTTCCCTCAGAAGATGAGGTAGCCTCGGTTAGGGAGGGATTGTCTGGTTCAGGGGTCAGGTCATCACGTATGTCAATCTGCAGGCCCTTTCTCACTGCGAAGTTGTGCAGCATGCAACGATGATCTGGCACACAAAGTTTGGGGAATACAACAGGGTACCCCCAGACTTATCCAGGCATCGGAAACGTGACTTCAGGAGGCCAAAGGTGCGCTCCACCACTGCAAGGGTTTGGGTGTGGGCTTCATTGTATCTTTCCTCTCCTGGGGTTTGGGGGTTCCGGATAGGAGTCATGAGATGGGGTCCCAGTGCATATGCAGAGTCACCTGGAAGGGAAAAGACAGGAGGATGTTAGTCATGCATGTGCCCCTTGTGATGTGTGCATCATGGGGGGGGACAGTCATGCCTGCCACCCATGTCACTCACCATCCAGCCAGCTGTCCCCATACATGTTCTGTTCAAATTCCATTGGGATGGGGCTATGATTGTATATGTAGCTGTCATGGCTGGATCCGCGGTGTTTGGCACGGACGTGCCATATGAGGCCTTGGTGATCGACTATCACCTGTACGTTGATGGAATGCCAGTGCTTCCAATTGTGGTATATGTGCTCTGTCTCATGGGGGGGCTGGAGTGCCACATGGGTGCAATCAATGGCCCCCACGGTGCGTGGGAATCTGGCAATTCTGTAGAAATCTGTCATTGCCTTCAGCCGCAGGTCCTCAGTGGTTGGTTTGATGATTTGGTTGGCCATGCATCTGAGGATTGCAGGGATAACCTGGTGCACACATCTGCTCATGGAGGATTGTGACATCCCAGCCACCACTCCACTTGTTCTTTGAAAAGAGTCACTGGCAAGGAAATGGAGTGTTGCCATGACCTTGACCAGTGGCTGCACTGCATGTGAGCGTTGTGTTGGGCTGGTGATGTCCTCCTGCAGGGTTGTGGTTAATTCCATGATGGCAGCAGGGGTGAATCTGAAGATGCGATACACCTCAGAATCACTCATGCCAAAGATGTCTATGCGTGTGCGTTATATCCTCTCCCGTGCCCTCCTCCGTGCCCTCCTCCTTTGCTCCTCGAAAGTCAGTAGTATAGCTATGAGCAAGGATGCCCCTGGCATGTTGGCATCAGTGGCGGCTGGTGCTCCATTTTTTGGGGGGGGCGCAAACAAAACCCCAGCCAACCCCCCCCCCCCAACTCAATATTAAACCCTCCGGACTAAGATTGGGATGCCATTAAAGTTCATGTGCGTGTAAAGGCCGGCGTCCCAATACTTTTGGGAATATAGTGTATTTAGTGCCAGGCCAATACATTTCCAGACTTCTTAGAGTCCTCCGCCTCCTCACATGCAGGAGACAAATATTAAACATGTAATAAGTTGGGTATTCGGTGAAGACGCCGGGAACCTCCCAACATGACATTTATTTGATCTCAATAATCAGACAAAGCCAAAAATATCCATCCAGATATTCCAGTATGGAAGCTCCGCCCTCCTCGCTGACAAATCAGACAGCAGAGAGCAGAGGGTTTCCAGGCATCGCACACAGCGAGGGTGGCGCAGTACAAGACTGTACACAGAGGGCTCCCAGGAGAGAGACACAGAGAGAGACAGAAAGAGAGACACAGAGAGAGACAGAGAGAGAGACAGAGAGAGAGACAGAGAGAGAGACAGAGAGGGAGAGAGAGAGACAGAGAGATACAGAGAGAGACACAGAGAGAGACACAGAGAGATACAGAGAGAGACACAGAGAGAGAGATACAGAGAGAGACACAGAGAGATAGATAGATAGATAGATAGATAGATACACAGAGAGAGAGAGAGAGGGGGGGGGGCAGATAGAGAGGGGGGGCAGATAGAGACAGACAGAGATAAGAGATCTGTGAAGCACAGCTGCAGCAGGACGCAGGTACTCTGAGCCCTCACACACATACAGGAGTTGTGAAGCACGGCTCTCTGTTCCCCTTCCTCCAGCCCGATCACAGTACAGGACTACAGGCTGAGCATACAGCACAAGGTGCTGCTGGATGGGGTGGACAGTGACACTGGACAGGACAGACAATTAAACTCAGACAAATAAAGTGTTTTAAATAAGTTACTTACCTTAGATTCCTTTTGGAGCCAAAAACGAAAGTAACACTGCCCTGGGGAAAGCACTGCCCATTTCCTTTTGCAGAGAGGAAGCAGCAAGACCCAATTGGAGTGGAGAGAGTGGAGACACTGTATTGTGATTGGCTCGTGGCGCAAAGCACATAGCCACAGAGCTTAAAAAAAAAACTGCAAATGAAGCGTCTTGCCTGCTTGCATTGGCATGACGCTTTAATGACGCTATAGCAGTGAGCTGTGACCTGCGCCCACCCTGCACATAGTAGTGCTGTTAAAGGACCTTTTTTTTTTTTTTCTTAAAGGGACAAAAAAAAAAAAAATTTTTTTTTTTAATGGCTCTGGGGGGATTAATGGCTCTGGGGGAGGGGGGCGGCGCCCCTGCGCCCCCTATGGACGGGCCGCCACTGGTTGGCATACAGTTTGTTGTCCAGCAAGTGTGACTGCTCAGCTCCTCACTAACAGTGTTGCTTTAGCTGACATGTAGACGGATTGTCTAATTTTATACCACCTTTTATATGGACTAATTTTAGACAGGACGTGCAGCTGTTGCGCACAGTGCGTAGCCTGTGCTGCACCAACTTACTTTTGTGGATCCCCGTAACTCCCTCATTTGCATATTTGAATAGCAAATCAATGGTGTGTCTAGCGCAGTTTTGCATGCACGGATGCGCTGGTCTATCGAAATTACGCCGGTCAAAAAAAAAATGATTTCATGCGTATATCGTTTTGGGGATGCGGCGCATCGATACACATGCGCGGATTTAGACTTACGCCGCGCATCTCCTGTAACGCCGGCGTAATAGCTCTCTGAATCTGGCCCCTAGACTTTAGAGCCACTTTAAATTAGAATTCCAGAATAAATCTAACTAGTCTTAAAAATGCTCCCTCCCCCTCCTAACACTTAGGCCTCACACACATTGGGCATTAAAAATACCACTTTGTCACAGAATGATCCCATTAGGGGTACCCAGGACAGGTAGGACTCCCCCTGAGCGATAGACCACTATATTCATTTATTTTCCTCCCCTTCTCCTGTTAGCA
Source organism: Rana kukunoris (assembly GCA_029574335.1). NCBI lineage: Eukaryota > Metazoa > Chordata > Amphibia > Anura > Ranidae > Rana > Rana kukunoris. The sequence goes on along the minus strand of CM056049.1, from coordinate 635,395,978 downwards.
AGCTTGTATTCTTCCTTTAATCAGCCCACAGTTGGGCTTTATGAAATCCAATTGAGGCCTTGTTGCTGACACTGTGCCTTGCTTGTTGAATGTTATGATGATGTAGACCTAGCCTTTTGTCAAACTGTAATTGTATTCTGTATTTGAAAAATAAAAATCTATTGAAAGTAAAAATACCATTTTGCTGGGATTTTTTCCTGCATGTGCATGTGTGTGCATGTACACATGGGCATTTACAGGCATCTAGAGGAAACAAAAAACCTACTGGCAGCACGTTCAGGAGCAGCAGCGCTTTGTCAGAAAAGTGCTTGACGTATCTGAATACACGTTAACGCTAGGTACATTTTGCACTTTGGCATTAATTCATGTCATTGGCCAGATTAATGTAAAAAAGGACGTCAATTTTGTTTGGAAACCACATCGCAAGACCGCGCAATTGTCAGTTAAATTGATGCAGTGTTTAATCGCAAAAAGTGCTCTGTTCAGGAAAGGGGTCAATTCTTTTGGGGCTGAAGTGGTTAATTCATGTGTTATATGATGGGTTGGTGTTGTGTTCACTTCTGTTGCTGCAAGCCCAAACCCATGAGGGTTCATGGGAGATTTACTAAATGTACTAAAATTGGAGTGCAATATCTGGGGCAGCTCTGCACTGAAACCAATCGGCTTCTATTTATTTTTGTGTCAAAGCCTAAAGTGTCTCTAAAGCAGCCATTCTCAACCAGGGTTCCTCCAGAGCAGGCTAGGGGTTCCTTGAGCTGTGGCTGATTTACCTCATGTTTGATGGTGCCTACATACTTCTGAGCCAATTCCACTTGGAGGAGCCAGTGGTATTATCTTCATAGTTCTCTGTAAGGAGGGCATTCTTACCACTACTGTAAAAAAGGGCATTCTTCTCACTGATCACCAAAGTAAGGGGCATTGTTCCCACTGACCCCCAATGAATGGGTTTTTATCAGGGGTTCCCCGAGACCAGAAAAGTATTTTTAGGGTTCCCCAGCGGTAAAAAGGTTGAGAAAGGCTGCTCTAAAGCCTTAAGGTTTTTCACCTTAATGCATTCTTCTGCTACCCCCCAAAGCACCCTCTTTTCTTACCTATCCAGCGATGTGCACGAAAGCAGTGGCTTCTGCCTCTGTCTCCCTCCTCATTGGACAGCTTGATAGCAACAGGAGCCCCGCTAGTGGCAATCAAATGCTATGACACGGGGGCGGGGCTGAGTCTTGTTGTCTGTGTTAATGGACTTGGCAGCAGGATTCGAGAGAGCGAGCACGCATGGGTACCCCTAAAGAAAGCAGCTTTCCTTGGGGGACCCCAGAAGAGGAGGATCAGGGCTGCTCTGTGCAAAACTATTGCAGGTTAGTAGTATAGACATGTTTGTTATTTGATTATAAAAAAAATAAAAAAAAAGCTGAAGATAGAAGCTGACTGGCCACCTTAAACAGTTTTAGTAAATCTCCCTATAATAAATATAGTCTGTGCCTTATCTGGGGCTACATTGCCATGTATTACTAATCCCAGATATCCTGACAGCTAAGCTTTATTTATTAAAACATACCAACAACTAATATGTATTTATTTTTTGTAAGAAATGTATCTTTTTTTTTTTTAATGTATAATTAGAAATGTATCATTAGTGGTGTAGTTGCTATTACAATTGCAGAGATACAACCCCTCTACCTTGTGATCAGAAAACTCCTATGTAATATAATAGAAGGATGGAGAAAATCTGAAAGTGAGGGGGCCCGGGGCTGATACATCAATTGGGGGTGCAATGTCCAATATTAAATGTTCCAGCATGAGAAAAACCTGCATAATCTCTTACACAAATCTTCTGCTTGCTTAATAAGAAAAATAAGAATAATAATTACCATCATCATCATCAACCTATTAATAGTTATTATTATTACTGTTATATATTATTATTGTTTTGTTAATATTGTTATTACATTCTGTTTGTTTATGATTGTTACTATTTTTATTATTTCGTTCACGATCATTATTGTTATTATTTTCCATTAGGTAAGTGTTTCCTATGTTTGCTGTGTACGTACCTCCCTCTATTGTGCTCTCTCTATAAGGACTTGTATCCGGTGGTGTAAAATCTTCTACCGACCATAATAATCTTCACTTATCGGCCGACTCTTCGTAGAAGACGATTGTCTGTCCGATCTGTAGTCGGATCCATCATACACCGCACACACATGCATCAAAAATGTACAAATCACACAAATCTACACTTCCCTAATAATACGCGGTGTATGGATGTTTGTTGCACACACTGCGAGTTCAAAATTGTACGGTAGATATACAGTGTGTGCAAAAGTAGTATACACTGTGCAACATGATCACTATAGTTCTTCTGTAAACAGTATATATATATATATATATATATATATATATATATATATATATATATATATATATATATATATATATATAAAAAAAAATCTTTCTATATATCTTCTATCTTTCTGCTTATCTATGATGCATAAATCGATTTTTATTATTTATTCAGAACCACCCATGTGTGTCATGTGTGTGTTCGGTATATATATATTTTTTTACAGATGAGTGAAAAAATTTACCATTCTATCTATAAAAAGTAGACAGCAAATGTACTTTCCTTCATTTCTTCCTTTCTTTCTTTCCTCCCGTACTTTCCTTTCTTTCCATAATTTCCTTTCTTTCCTTTCTTTCCTTCCTTTCCTTTCTTTCCTTCCTTCCTTTCCTTTCTTTCTTTTTTTCCTTTCTTTCCTTTTTTTTCTTTCCTTTCCTTCCTTTCCTTTCTTTCCTTCCTTTCCTTTCTTTCCTTCCTTCCTTTCCTTTCTTTCCTTTTTTTTCTTTCCTTTCTTTCCTTTTTTTTCTTTCCTTTCTTTCCTTCCTTTCCTTCCTTTTCTTTCTTTCCTTCCTTTCCTTCCTTTCCTTTCTTTCCTTCCTTTCCTTCCTTTCCTTTCTTTCCTTCCTTCCTTTCCTTTCTTTCTTTCCTTTATTTCCTTCCTTTCCTTCCTTTTATTTCTTTACTTCCTTTTGCTTTTATATCCTTCCTTTTCTTTCTTTCCTTCCTATTCTTTCCTTTCATTTCTGTTTCCTTCCTACCTTTCTTCCTTCCCTTTCCTTTATTTCCTCTTTCTTTCCTTCACCTTCCCTTTCTTTGATTCCTTTCTTTATTTCCATTCTTTGCTTTCTTTGTTTCCTTTCCTTCTTTCATTCTTTCTTTCCTTTCTTTGCTTCCTTTCTTTCCTTCATTACTTTCCTTAATATCTTTCCTTTTCTTTCCTTTTTTTCCTTCCTTCTCTTTTCTTTCCCTTCTTTCCATCCTTTCCTTTTTTCCTTCCATTTCCTTTCCATTGCTTTCCTTCATTTCTTCCTTTCCTTTCTTTTGTTCCTTCCTTTTCCCTTTCTTTCATTTCGTTGCTTCCTTTCTTTTCTTTTCTTTCCTTTTCTTTCACTTCATTCTTTCTTTCTTTCTTTCCTTTCTTTTTCTTTCTTTCCTTCCCTTTCTTTTCCTTTCTTTCCTTCCCTTTCTTTTCCTTTCTTTCCTTCCCTTTATTTCCCTCTCTTTGCTTTTCTTTCCTTTATTTCCTTTCTTTCCTTTTTCTTTCCTTTCATTCCTTTTCTCTCTTTCCTTCTCTTTTTTTTTCTTTCCTTTCCTTCCTAGTCTTTCCATTCCTTCCTGTTCTTTCCTTTCGTTTCTTTTGCGTTTCTTTCCTTCTTTTCTCTTCCTTATTGGCTCTTTCTTTTATATATTTATATTTATATATTTATATATATATATATATATATATATATACACACACACACACACACACAAGCATACACACAGATTTGTATGTAATAAATTAAATAAATGTAACGAATTTATATACATTTATATAAATGTAATATATTTATATAAATATAATGCTGCTGTGCCACGAAATTAATAAACATATATTTTGAAAAGAATATATTTATATAAATATAATGCATTTATATACTTTTTGTATACATGTAAAAATACAACAATTAAAAAGATATATGTGGTTGATGGTGAATAGTAAAAAGATAAATGGAAAGTAGAAGCAGGTTTCTATATT